>JAYJMC011062064.1:0-13497 GCA_036873965.1 Neoagarum fimbriatum | reverse complement strand
TGGAATTGTCCGGGCAATTCATTTTGGGTGCTGTCTACTAATTGGAATTGTCCAGACAATTGATGTTGTGTGCTGTCTATTAATTGGAATTGCCTGAACAATTATTTGGACAATTCCTATTTCAATAGTCTATTGCGCCTACAATTATATTTGTGTGTTGTCTATTAATTGGAATTGCACAACCAAATAATTTTGATTTAGCTACATCAATTGGAATTGTCCGGGCAATTCATTTTGGGTGCTGTCTACTAATTGGAATTGTCCAGACAATTGATGTTGTGTGCTGTCAATTAATTGGAATTGCCTGAACAATTATTTGGGCAATTCCTACTTCAATAGTCTATTGTGTCTACAATTGTTTTTGGGTGTTGTCTATTAATTGGAATTGCACAACCAAATGATTTTGATTGAGGTATATGAATTGGAATTGTCCGGGTAATTCATTTTGGGTTCTGTCTACTAATTGGAACTGTCCAGACCATTGATGTGTGTTGATTTCAATAGTCTATTGTGTCTACAATTTTTTTGTGTGTTGTCTATTAATTGGAATTGCACAACCAAATGATTTTGCTTGAGGTATATTAATTGGAATTGTCCATGCAATTCATTTTGGGTGCTGTCTACTAATTGGAATTGTCCAGACAATTGATGTGTGCTGTCTATTACTTGGAATTGATGGACAATTATTTGGGCAATATATATATTTCTGTCTATTAATTGGGATTGTCTCTACAATTGATCTCGAGTGCTTTCTATTTATTGGAATTGCCGAGACAATTGATTTCTAGTCAAGTCTATTATTGGAATTGCACAACCAAAATATTTCGATCAACGTGTGATAATTGGAATTAATCGGGCAATATATTTGAGGTGCTGTCCATTAATAGGATTTTTGACCAGACAATCGATGGCCAGTCAAGTCCTTAATTTAGAATTGCCCAGCAGTATGATTCAACAGCTCTTGGAATTGTCGAGGTACGTTATTTCCGACCGTTGTACATCAAGCTAGTCGCCGAAGCGTGGATAAAGCGGGAATCAAAGGCCATTTTCGACGACGGCTCGATCTACAAACTATGATGGACCATTTGCGAACACGCCTTGATCGATACCCATACTACAATACACCAGGTAATCGGTATCGACGGAAATAAATATAATATACGTATATATATTTTTTGCTCATACTGGTATATGTTATTACCTTCGCCGTTCTTTTACCTCTCCCTCTTTAGTCGTAACTCAGATCCGGGGTCACTAAGTAGGCTCTTCTCCTTTATCCAAACTACTGAACGTGCCTTGCATTTTTATCGTGAGAAGATTTTACAAGTTCTTCCCTCATCGACTCCCGTCTACTACGCTACGAAGGCGTTCTCAGCAATCGGTACCCTTACATTTTTGCAAATAAAGTCAAAATATCACCACGGTGTGATTTAAACTCGGGGTACCAATGCTAGTAGCATTTGAAGCTGTCCAATAGACTACCGGGGCGACCGGCTTAAAAGGGGAGGTGGATCCATGACTTGCCCGTATGGGTCTTGAGTTTTGACTTGTCAGTCCGATCACAAGTCAAAGCCAGAGAACAGACGTCGGAAAAGCTGCTGACCATTCCACCCACCCAGCTCACTCCTAGATACTGGGAACATCTGTGCAAAACTATAGACTACAATTCAAGGCTTTTGTAGTGAACAGTCCAAAACGATAGACTACAATTCAAGGCTTTTGTAGTGAACAGTCCAAAACACCCATGACCACGATACAGGTGCACCTTCATTTTTCTGGTGTCACTCGAGAAGATCGACACCTCACTCAGAAACTGACGTTTGAGAAAATTCAAAAGTGCAACCCCATGGCCTGAGCAGCATGGAATAACATCCGAAGCACAATACTGTACCTGGTATAGAGCCAATAATATATTAGGTAATTGTTCTCCGTTGAACAAAAAAACTTAGCAGTCGGAATGGTTTCGACCACAACATTCAACCCCTACGGTTACCTTGCCGCACGATCTACCCTTGCGTTCTGCGTTTCACATGGTTTAGCAGTACGGCTGCCAATACCACTCCCAGCTTCCCCTTGACGGTCTTCGGTTACAGTGGTTTGGAGAACTAGCCTTGGCAATTCCGGCACATACGCTTTTGACTGTAGCCCTCGTCCCCCACCCCCACCCCACAGAAGGCATGCATGTGGCCATTACACCCTGGGCACCTGTGAATGCCGCTAATCAGCGACATTTTTGATACGCAGTTCGGGTCAACACAGGTCGCAAGACTACCCTGGCCAACAGCGCCTGCACTACCAGAAGCTCCTTTACCACCGCGTGCACTAGCTGACACCTTCGTTCCAGCCACTGCACTGCCCAGGGCCCCGCTACCGCCGCCTGATTTACCCGAGGCCCCGCTGCCGTCGCCTGCACTACCCGATTCGCCACCGCCTTTGTCGCTAACGACCGACGACTCCTCCGGGTCATCCTCCTCCTCCGGGCCGTCGTCCTCGTCCGGGCAAACGTATAACATCCTAACCTCGTTAACCATGGCCGCGTCCCGCAGTCTTGCAGGAATAGCCGCAGCCGCTTGCTCGTCTGTGAGCTTAGGGATTTCGCGCGGAATCAGGTCGATTGAACCCCTCAAAAAGAGCAGCATCTCAACAAAAGCCGGGTCTAGAGAAGCACGCTGCCTCGAAACCATTTGGCCGGCAACGCAGAAGTCACGCTCAAGCACGCCAGCCGAGGCAGGAGCACCCAACACGCATTGAGCGACGCTGCGGAGATCATGTGACAGGGCCTGGCCATGAACACGCCAGTACTCACGCATGTTGCGGGGGTCGCCCGGCGCCTTCAACTCCCTGGGAATCTGTGTGTAAAGTCAACCGAGCGAGCGATGTATAGTTGAGGAATATGATTTCCTGAACGACATCGACACTTTTTTTCTTACGGCTCGATTATTCTACGAAGCTCAAGCCCCATGCAGGATTATCCAAACTATAACCCACAACGCACCATCAAACATAGCGAGCAGACGAAACAGAGGTTTTACTGCCGTGTACTGTATATAGTCGAACAGTTTACGTTCTATAAGAGTATGATGCTGGTCTGCTCGACGATTATTTGCAAAACTACTTATTTACTCGAACAACAAGGAATGGTGACAAACATTGAACCTTATCAGATTAGGTGGATCTGAATCAAACGTCGCAACACTTAAATTAACCTATTAAAAGTTGTTGGAACGAGCTGCAAAGCGAGCAATGGACGATTTACCGTCGCCTCGGCTTCACGTCATCACATAATCCGCAACATATCTCGACCTCCGGCGAATCAACCAGACCAAGTGTGTGCTGGCATCGGAATAATCACCGAACTATTTCGAGATCGGGCCGTAAAAAATCAAAACCTTGTCTTTTCCAGGATGCACTTAGAATGACCGTGCATATATGACGAAAACTAGACGTATCAAAGCGAAATTGTCGAACAACGTATAGGAAACCCGCGTGATGTTTCTGTAAATAAATGGATATTACCAAGGCACATTAAGAAGCTAAATGTACAGGGTTCCGAGCCCCAATAGCATGATTTTTGTTGAATTTCTGCTTTTCTGCACTCGAATTAAAGATGCATTTATCTAAGGGTGCAAACAATATAAGCAAACTGAGCAATCTTATTCGCATTGTCGCGGCCATCGCGAATATTGTAAAACAATCGTAATCGGCGATTGTAACCAAGAGCTACGATCAATCGAATAAACCCAGCCTCACATTTTCTAGCAACATACGTACATATGTGAACCTGGTATCCTACGTGTGTACTCGGTATACTGTGGTCGAAAATACTAAGCTACCCCGTTTAACGTACCATACCGTTCATTATATATCGTATTAATATCTTGTTCAGTCCATGAAAGGGTGTTCGCCTTTTTCGGAGAAATCATTTTCGTGTTGCAGTTTCAAGTAAGGAAGGAGATCCACAAGAAATAGGTGAACCCCTATCGCTGAATTATCTCAACATTGGACCACACCTCACATCCTCGTACTAGTTTGTATGATACAAGGTAGTCCCCGCGAGGCGTACAGAGCCATCAAATAAACCAGGAGCGTGTGGCACCTAAACCTAAACACCAGGTCGCGACGCGCTTCTACACCGTCAACAACCTTGCCTCTTGCAGGGTTCGCAACCAGCAATACCGTGGTTAAGCAGTAAAAGCCCGACCGTTTGGAGTATGCAATACGCGCGCACCAGTAATCATTTTCACCTTCGCTACGCGCCATTTCTTCAGGAGGGATTTAGCTTCGTCCTTCGGGGAAAGTTCAGGTTGGGCAGAAGAAGAGGCATCGTCCTCGCTGTCTTGGTCGCTGTCGAACATGCCGGCATTCTTCAACTGCTCCACCTGAACAGGCTTTGTTGCGTCGCCGTCTTTGGAGACCCTTAACCTCCTCGCCCTCAACGCTTCGCCATCCGCCCCCTCGGCTTCCTCTCGTCTTCTCCTGGTCTTGACCGATTGGGCGACCAGGTCAGTGAACTGGTCATCGACCCGCGCTCTCACTGCCGACGCGTCTGCGACAAAGTTTCCGAGCTTGCCAACCGTGGAATTCTTGAGAACATCAAAGAATTTTGTAGACCGCGCCGCCGGATTCAACATCATCCCCATGTCGAATAGATGGCTATGCTCCTCGAGCCCCTTCCCGTAGCGTGGCTCAACTACCCGTTTCGCGATGGCCGTGCTAAAGGCCAAACGGGTAGCTCTGCCGGTCGCCGTCAGGTTTTCCGGCTTTCGTTCTTCCGGTGGTGGGCACTCGTTCTGCCCGACCAATGGCACATGCCGCACCGTCAAAGTAGACGTCGGTTCGAAGGTGTTCGCCATCAAAAGCACGAGTAGCTCCATGCCGCGCGGCCCTGTAATCTCGCCAGTCTTTTGGCAGGACTCGATGACAACCTTCACCGCGTGCAAGATGCTGTAGACTTCTTCCACCTGGCACGTGGACAATAATAGCAACAGTGGGGTGTGGAAAAAACGCGCGCATATCATTACCACAAACAAACCCCATACGAGCTGGTTCCGACGACAGGTCAAATATTGTGGCTATGATCGTTTGCGCCATGGTTTGGAGAGGGGGGGGGGAATGAGTGGGTGTTTATCATGGCATATGAAACACTTGGGGGCTGGCCTATATACACTTGAATATTTATCGTTCAAAGGCGCAATTTCTCGAGTGTTGGGGATTAGTTTCATAGCTGGGACCATGACTGACGCGCATACGTAGAAACAAAACAGCCGGCCTCAACAGTTTGCATATTGCCATGAGGAACAACAATTCTGAAAAAAATCCCAACGCAAGATTGTATATTTCGTACAATTTTTTTTCCCATATGCCTTACTCGTATCACGAATTTGGTCAAAAATAGGCCCGAAATGAACGAACGCAGGCCTAGGTGGCCGAGTTGTGTTTTTCCGACATCAACTCTGACCCGAGACTTACATGAAGTGAGCTGTCTATACATGGCCCCCCTTAACGCAACCACGAATAATATTGGTTCATCGACTTATCAAATGTTGACGCGCTCTCGACGACCCTTTCACGTTTTACGACGCAAGCCTTCTCGTTTTACGACGCCGACTCCACAGACACATAGTTAATTATTATATAAAATATTATCTCACATTCAAAAATGCATACGTGCTTTTTGAAAAATTATCTTCAAGTCTTTACAGACGGCATTTTGACACGACTGCAGCGGGTAGGGGGTTACGAGTACGTATGAACGATAACGTCGTCAACATCGCTGTTGCATCTTGCAGTTTGAAAAATGCCGTGAGCGTGCGGAGTCGCTTACTGTTGATTGTGAACGTCATAACACGTTGTACTACAGTAGATCGGTGTGTTGACTAAGCTATGACCTATGTGTGACTTCGTTGCTACTTTGCTAAGCACGCGACCCTATAGAGTGTTTTTCCCCCGGTCAGGCCTAACAGACACTCGGCACTTGCAGAGTTGGTCTTACCATGTGTTTTGTTAGATATAAAGACACTAGTATAAGAATGCTTGCTATCTAAAAGAAGCTGTGAAATGATCTGCTGGTTCCCTTTTTTTATCTTCACCCCTCTTTTCTCTCTCCTCCCTAGTCGTAACTTAGATCCGGGGTCACAAAGTAGGCTCCTCCCTCCTCCCCCACTACGGTTCGTACCTTGCATTTTTTTCGCGAAAATACTGCAGCCCTTTCTTCCCTCGTCGACTCACATCGAATTGTGCCTACCCACGCTACTAGGCGCTCTCAGCAGTTGATTCCGTTTTTAATTTATTTTTGCAATTAATCTCAAAAGTAAGACCCACGTGAGGTTCGAACCCCGTAAATCAACTCTTAAAAGCATTCGAGGGTACCACTAGACCATCGGGGCGACCGACTACATACTTGTGCTAGAATACCGCAACTCGTGACATAAAAAAATCTTGTAAAATGTAGGTGAGCATGAGCACGCCCATTCAAAACAATATAGCGGCTGTCGGTGGAAACTTCCGCAGCTGGATATTTCCAACGTTATGTTCTGTAGGGTTTCTAGATTTAGGGTACGGGTATGGGAGTCTTACATAACTTGCAGAAGTTCCGGGTACGGGTATGAAAGCGTTACATAACTAAGTTCCGGGTACGTACAAAAATGGGGTACACGTATGATACAAAAGTTCCGCGTACGGCATGGATGTCATGCAGAACTCACAGAAAATCCGTGTACGGGTATGAGAGCGCTACAAAATTCACAGAAGTTACGAGTATTGTGGCACGGGCGTACAGAACTCACAGAACTTCCGTGCAGGTAAAAACATATTGTACCCGTACCCCGGGTATAGTGGCACGGGCGGACATAACTTACAGGAGGTCCCGGGTACGGGTATGAATGTCGCACATACTCACAGACGTTCTTTGTAACACGTTAATACCGTGGAAAAAACCCGGGTATGGTTATGTACGTACCCTGCAGGACAAACGTTGAAAAGGTTGCATACCAGTACAGCAGTAGCAGTACAGGACACCCATTAAAAAACAGGAAAGCTTGCTCAGGCTGCATTTCTTTTTCGAGAGAGTGTGCTTTCAACGCTTTCACTTCGTAATAAACGACTCTCGATTTTCTTGCTTCCTCTAAACATCAACCTGGCTTTTTTACTATTTATAGCCTGTTATGTGTCCTGTACGTTTCTCGAAAAATGGCTAGGGAACCGACAAATACGAACCCAGCACCACAAGGAACAGTTAAAACCACGCCACAACACCAAGTAGGCACCAGGACATCGGCGCTCGTTCACTACCCGGGGGCGAACCACATTTTTGTCGCGAGCACTCGAGGTGAGGAAGAAAGCAGCAGGAATTACTATTAATACCTGACAGATGCAGGCTTCACCAACTGTGTGAGAATTTCACGTACATATCGTACAGGTACAACGCCACAGCATATTAACATGTACGGAATGTAGCTGGTACTACCGTGTACGAAATGAAACAATTACGCCTTGTACCTACCTCGTACTATATACGACTACGATACGTATACTATGTATAATACATACGGGTACTATTTATGTTTTTATCATACGCACCTGTGACACATACTCGTACAGTCTTACAATTCACAATCATCCTTATCTTCAGTGTTTGGGCAACGAAAGAAACCTCAGCAAAAACAAAACACAACTGAAAATATTAACCTGAAATACCATATGGTTCAAGTCTATACCCGAATAGATACCGACACCCCAAGTATACTCGTTTTGAAGGTATACCCTTACCCCGGGTAATGTGGCATGGCGCGTAAATAACTTACAGAAAATCCAGGTACGGGTCTAAGAGTTTTACAGAACTTACAGAAGATCCAGGTGAGGGTATTACAAGTCTAACATAACTCACAGACGTTTCAGGCATTGTGACACCGACGTACGGAACTCATTCCGGGAAGGTATAAAAATGTTGTACCCGTACCTCGGGTACTGTGACACGGGGCGTATATAACTTACAGAAGTTCCGGGTACGGGTATGGATGTCGTACAGAACACAGTAGTTCCGGATACGGGTGACTTGCAGAAGTTCTTTGTGGGGTACATACGTGGGTGAATAATCCGGGTATGGTTTTGTATGTACCCTATACAACACACCCTCGTACATTTCGGACTTCCTACAACTTTCGCAATTATAGTTGATAGTTGGAGAGAAAGTATGTAGACGAGTCATGACCGGCGGGCTTAAGACTGATCCTCAGCCATCTCAAAATTAAGCTATTTTTTTGTCGTCAAAATAATACCTCGTGTTCGCAAAAAATATGTGTGTAACAATGCAGAAATAATTGTCAGTGCGGCTTTCTACCCACAAGATTCGCAATCGCTGCAAGCACCACAAAAACACGAGAACAAACTATTGAATCAAAACATCATGCACTCTACGTACCTCGTCCTTCCTGCCCGCGAGAGGAAATGGGATCTTGCGTTCCCTCAGGTGGTACATCTCAAGGAGGTCCCAGTGGGAAAGAAAGCGAAAAAGCATCTTCTCGAGACTAACCCAGCGCTGGGGTACAGCTTGGGACAGCTTGGCTTTGGACCCCTTGCCGTCGGAGGCCTCGTTGCGCATGTCCTCAAGGCCGTTCTGCAAATGAAGAGTGTCGGCGCGCGTCACGTGTTTCGGGAAATGGTGCTTTGTTGAATATTAATTTTATTGACAGCTAAGGTAAAAACAGTCAATGTAGATATTTGTACCGGCAGTGGACATCTTTACGCTCTCGTCAGAACATACACCGTGAATCAGACCATGGGCTATTGCACCGTTTTTCAATGATCAAATTAAGGTCGCTCAACCGGGGACGGGGCTACATGAACCGTCCCTATCCTTGACGGCTTCAAGAGCAGTACGAAAACAGTTTACGTGCACTGCACTAGATACCATTCCACCGCTCCGAAGTTCTTCAGTACCTTGCCATCTTGTGTTACCAAATTATTGTCCGGCAGTTGTTTCTGTGCAAAACAGAAACGGAGTATTGACCTCAAAAAAAAGAGACGACGCCTTGATTTGTGTAAGTGCGTTTCAAAAACGAAGAAGTTGGTGTGAATACCAAGCAGTACCCGCTTACGTAAATCTAAAACAGCCAACCGTTTGCACGGTTTTTCGCAGTACGCTTTATTCTTACCGTGCGATGTTGTCGAGCACTTTGCTACGACATGGTGCAGTTTGACCGGCCTTCATCGAAACTCACCGGACACTACGATTTCAATCCTATTGTCACAATGTAAAAATAAAACTAATGAGCACTGCACCTCACCGTACGATCCTCGAAACAAACGTCCGCCCCGCACCGTAGTACCATTCAAGAAAGGAAAAACACACCGCGGTTCACACCGTCAGCAACCCGTTGACCATCGTGGATTTTTACATACCGGGCTAGGGAAAGGGGGTTGGGTATTTAGGTTTCATTATTATTGATTCGTGGGCGCACTGGTATTTAGCACAAGAATCTTGCTGCAAACTCACACCGCGTGACCGACAAAATATACGTGTCATGCAAAAAAGGGGGAACTCAATACCTTGGCCGCAGGGGACTTGTTGCAGTGTTCCACGATTTTCTTCACCGAGTCCATCAAGCCGCGACACAAGACGTTCTTCGACTGGTTCGCCGCCTGCGACATTCCCGCACCGTCCGTCGCCACGCGGTTGAGTAGGTGAGGGATGCACCACTCCCACCCGCAAACGGACCCAACGCCGCCCTTGACGTCGGATCCAGCGTCCGTCACCGCACCAGCAAGGTTGTCCAACGTCAAACCAAACTGGCCCAAGACTTGCCTGAACCACTTCAACACCACCTCGCCCGTAACCTTTCTCATGGATGGTGGCGGTCTGAAAAGTTTCACAGCGAGTAGGTGCGACTTGACCTGCATGTCCGCGTTCAAGTAGAAAATGCGCACACCTGCCGCCGAGGGGTATAGGTTTCACGTACATTACATATTTTAGTAATGTATTCGAATATGTGGGATGCACTTAACGGAACATTTTCCGTAAGCAAATACTATGGTCTCGAAATAGTATTATCATGTCCTGAAGGTTAAAGCCAATTTATAGTGTCGAGTTTTTTACGAAATATAGGATATAAATGGGTACCTGGTGTCATATACCTGGTACGAAGTATGCTGACAGCAGTACTGTAGCACAGCAGTACTACTCCTGTTGTAGGCATGATATACATATACCTGGAACATGAACGACAACTCGTACCGCTCTTGCTCGATTGAAGCGATTGTTGTACGTATGTACGAGGGGTTGTCGGGTGTATGTTGCACGCTACAGCCGCAGTATCCTGTGTGTGAGAGCCTTATACCAACAGTTTTTGAGGTTATAATTGTACTCGATACTGGTGTGAATCATACTCAGAGCATCTGTGTGCGGCTTCAATGCACGCCTGGGTCAAATTGGTGTGTTCCTTGTAGGTGAAAAGGCCCCTTCGGTCAAACCAAAAAACAAATTATTTGGGAAAATATTTTTCGTGTTTTTTACAGCAGTAACACTATTTCACACTCTTATCATTGATTCTATAGCTTCAGTTCTGAAGCTCAGACCTGCTCTCGACCAACGTATATAGCTTGTTCGTTATGGGTTGCTGTGTTTGCATCACGAAACGAAAGTGCTCAGCAGCAAGAATTTGTATCGTTTCGGAGCTCCTGTTTGGTATCTACACTCTGCAAAAGCCACGTAGGACGCTACGGATGGTGGAACTAGAGGCCCAGGTAGGTTATCCTATTAGTGGTCGGCGTGCTCGTCGAACATCTGAGTTAAAACAATATCAGCAGCCTGATAAACTGCCATTTTTAAAGTTCATCTTCGGGCACCAAAGGTATGAGAGTCGTTGTTGAGTAAGGCGCTTTTCGTGATGAAAAAAGCGTCGGGTCGATCCGGCTCCTGAGACAAGAAGGGTGCCCGTAACCTACGCTCT
This sequence comes from Neoagarum fimbriatum, assembly GCA_036873965.1. Lineage (NCBI taxonomy): Eukaryota > Phaeophyceae > Laminariales > Agaraceae > Neoagarum > Neoagarum fimbriatum. Next base: position 2,551 of record JAYJMC011062064.1, on the reverse strand, counting down.
CTAGAACTTATCACAGAGAGTAGGTCTGAACATTAAGAGTGGAGAAAAGTCGTTTTCCGTAGGGAGTCATGAAAAGGTAGAAATTATACCAAAAATAGTATTGCAACTAAAACAAATAAACGGATTGTTTTGCAGTGCTCTTAATGTTTTTGCGCGAAGGATCCCCTTGAGGTTTTGCTTAGGATCAGGACGAGCGCACACTGTGTATAGGACGTTTGTATTGGATTTGTGCATTCTACTCTTTTCGGATCGTCTGTCGTCTAGACAGACACACCCTAAACCACAAAAGAGTCTGACCCTCCTGGCAGATAATTTCTTCTCAACACTCACCGATGTACTTCTCTCCAGACACCTTGCTTGTCCACAGATCGACGTTGGCGTGGATGATCGAAATGGTTGCGGCTCGGACCGTTTTCAGCAGTGCTGGTGCGAAGTCTTGGCAGGTAGCGGCATATAACTCCACGACGATTTTCCTCACCTGCGACGAAGATAAAACGCAAAGTGGGTGCGACTCGGCATTCAATATTACAGCGTATTTGTTCTTATGGATACGCCAGGGCGGGAAACCTTTGAACGGACCAGAATAAATTAAACAAACATATTATGTCCGGACAGTTCTTCCGCACACAGCTAATCCTAGCAGAGCATACCTTAAGCATATTGTAAGCATGTTCGAATAAATACCACTACTGTAGATACACCAGAGAAATATATTTTGCCCGGACCATTACACGAGGATAATAATAGTTGAAAGCTTTGCCTGAACCACTCCTTATAGTAGCCAAGACCTGAAACTACTGTTGTAATAGTTTTTCGAGCAAATAAAAATGACAGAACAGGGCAAAACAGACCAGAAACAAATTGATCGAACAATTACAGTAAGAACGCCAGGACAGAACCTATTGCCCGAACCATTCCTGTTAGTAAACGAGACTACGTAGAAACCAATTTATCAAACCGACCTGGAAATATTACGTAGTCCAAACAAAATCAGTTGGCAGATCCGAGCAGAAACCGAATGCCCGAACCATTCTTAGAAATAAACGAGACCGGTAACAGCTCAAGGCCTCAAGCTTTGGAACACGAACAATGGGCAGACAGACCAGAGCAGAAGCCTATTGCCCGAACCATTCCTACTAGTCAACACGACATGAAACACATTTTTATCGAACAATAAAATTTGTGAAAAAAACTATTGCCCGAACCTTTCCTACTATTAATAATACACGATACCATAAACTCATTGATCGACCAATTGCAATTGCAACTAATAAACGATAACAGGAACAAATCGAACGAACAAATACAATTGGAATGTCACCCCACACACCTATTGACCGAGCCACAAATTGATCGAACAATTACAATCGGAAAGCCATTGAACGACTTGGGAGAATTTGTTCAACGCAAAGAATCAACGCAAAGAATCTTGGGAGAAATTGTTCAAACAAATACAATTGGCAGACCAGAGCAGAAACCTATTGCCCGAACCGATCCTGCTAATAAACAAGACCAGAAACAATTGACCGAACAAGTGTAATTGCGATGTTCGGACAGAAATCTATTGCCCAACCCATTCCAAAGAATAAACAAAAACATCATAAAATTGAACGAACAACTACAATTGGATGTAAACGTATTGACCGAACCATTCCTGTAAATAGACAAGAACCTAAACCAATTGTCGAAACAAACTAAATTGGAAGGTAGCAGCAGGAACCTATTGACCGAACCATTCCTATCGATAGACAAGAACCTAAACCAATTGTCGAAACACATTAAATTGGATGGTAACAGCAGTAACCTATTGACCGAACCATTCCTATTGATAGACAAGAACCTAAACCAATGGTGGAAACAAATTGCATTGGAAGGAAGCGGCAGGAACCTATTGACCCAACCATTCCTATTGATAGACGCGGAACCTAAACCAATTGTCGAAACAAAGTAAATTGTAAGGTAGCAGCAGGAACCTATTGACCCAACCATTCCTATTGATAGACACGGAACCTAAACCAATTGTCGAAACAAAGTAAATTGTAAGGTAGCAGGAGGAACCTATTGTCCAAACCATTCCTATTAATAGACAAGAACCTAAACCAATTGTCGAAACAAATATAAATTGGAAGGTGGCAGCAGGAACGTATTGACCGAACCATTCCTATTAGTAGACAAGACCAGCAACGAAAAGTTTGGAACAATTCAAGTTGGAAAATCAGAGCAGGCACCTATTGCACCAACCATTCCTATTAGTAGGCAAGGCCAGAAACTAATTGCCCGGAACATATAATTGAATTAAAGCTAAATAACGAGCATTTGCTCGACCAATTCCATTTAAGAGACTTCCGGGAGATCTACTGTAAAAGCAATTGTCTATTGTGGGTAGCTCCCGTATCCTATTGAAGGAATAATAGGGTATTGGGGTCTAGTGTATGAAATAATTGCAGGCGGCAATTCCAGTTATTGGACAGTCCTTTAAATCAATTGCCCACACAATTTCATTTAATAAGCGGACTCCAATCTTCGTTGTCTATCTAATTCCAATTGCAAT
>JAYJMC011051034.1:0-13510 GCA_036873965.1 Neoagarum fimbriatum | reverse complement strand
GTAAATCCTACAGGGGGTGAGGTTGGGGGGATGGGGGGGTTGTTAACCGATATGCACGCCCGTCACAGAATCCACAATCACCCGCCGTTCTGAAGCACTGCCCACAATTCATGTTGACGACAGGAGGGCCAAAATTATACCGAGTTTACTACCACGGACTGGGGTATTTCCAATTTCATGACTCTGCGAAGCCGTGTTGCTAGTGTGTCGTGACACCCCCAAAAAAATGGGGTCCTTCCCACGCTCGAGTGCTCGAATCACCATGCATGTCCCGCCCGATCGCGGGAACCCCGCAGAAAAAAATTGATAACAAAATCAAACTGAGATAACAGCATTTCCGTGGTAAGTGTTTGCTACCACGACAACATTCTTATACTGGAGATAGTATAGCTCCTGCTCAACAAAATATACGTACTACAGTACTGAACAAAAACAGACAACAAGTGTCCGGCTATGCATGACTTTCCGCCCACTTCCAGTACAACAGTAGCAGTACCTGTGGCGTGTTTTGAAAGAAATAAAAACGCCAGGTATGAGATCGAGCCTTTCGTAGAAACTCTTCTTTGCAAGCTGCGTGTGATACCAGCTGCGTTTTATACTTCGATAACGCGTAGCGCATACTGCGGGTTTTGCATTCCGTCGTGGAGGATATATATTTCAGTCCTTGTCGGAGGGAAACAAAAATCTGACCTCTGTGGAACTTGAGGGGCCCCTTCGGGCAAAAACTGTGAACAGCACTGAACTGTGCAGTCTTTTCATAATATAGATTTCCACTTTTTTTACAGCTTGCAACACTACTTGTGGTATAATTTCGACCTTTCACGACTCCCCGCCGAAAACGACAGGTTTCCAGTGCTAACGCTCGATCCATCTCCCTCCCGGCAGTTTAAGAGCAGAGAGAGCGTAGGTCATAGACAATATTTGTGTGCCGGGGGCCCGATCGACCCTGTGCCTTTGTCCTCACGAAAAATGCTTATTACTCAAGAACAACTCCCCATACCTCTCCTACCCGTGGACGAATTTGAAAAATGGAATCATCTCAGGCTGTTGATACCGGTCTAACTCAGATTTCGGCGACAACGCCCAGCACTAGCAGGCGAACTGGCCTCTACCATGACCGTCCGTAGCGCCCTACGCGGCCACAGCAGAGTGTGAGTGTAGATGCGAAAGAGGAGCTCCGGAATGATAAAATTTATTGTCCGAGCAATTCAGTTTCATGACAACACGTCAATGACCGCGGTCCGTAGCAGAACCGAGGCCCCCAACACCTCCTGCAAACTACAACAAACAACAGTCTATACGTTGGGCAGTAGAGATGCATGGTCCCAGGTCTAGTAATGGAGACATGCCGTGTTCGGGTAGCAGAGTCGTCATGACATGTCGTTATACCAGATATAGTATTGCTGTAAAAAAGACGAACATATTTTTTTAAGGAGAATCAAGTGCTGTTTTTTTGTTTTGACCGAAGGGGCCGCTTAAGGGGTGCCCATTTTTTTCATGCTTCTCAAGGGTAGAGATGAAGGAGTTTGGAAAAATCATCTGCCTGTGCCAGCATTCATTTCCTGCCGCACATACAAACACATGCACCCCACAACAGCAGAGCTTTCATAAATTGGTTGTATATTGGTTGTACGCTATAATAATAAGAGTGCTAGGGGGGGGGGGGTACCACATGCTCTTGTGTTTTGATGGTATACATCACCAGTACAGTACCAGTGCTGCAGACAAAAAAAAACAAATCTTAACCGCCGAGATACAAACCCCGCTGCCCGTTTTGAGCCCCGACATCATTTTTCACGTCTTCCCCATGCATGTTCCCTCACCTTCGATTCAGGTCGTTCGTAGAGACGGGCAGGCCTTTTTCTGTTAGCACCATTGCCACAGCGTCTCCTGTCGCGCCGCAGATATCAAGCACCATTCCGTCCACCTCCACGTGCTCCAAAAGAGATCGCACCTGCCGCAATCGGAGCGACGCCGATGAATACAAGGGTTAGGCTTGTACGTGTTGCTATCTGAACTTGCCGAGTGCAGTGCCACATTCGCCAAGCACGCCGCGACAGGCGAGATGTTGAACATTTAGGACCTCTTTTGCTTGCCTGCGTGTGGTTGCTTGTACAACACGCTTGTCGTTGTTGTACAGCAGCAGGGGAGAAAAAACACATGCACTAACAACACAACAACACAAATAATACTGCAGGCATTATCGCCAGGCAGCGATCTTTTACACAGCAGACCAGGTGATTAGCAGGCACAGAGGTTCAAGGCAGCAGCGGGCGAGCCTACACACACACACACAACACCACACAACACATCAGATGTCGGCCTCACACACAACTTCAGCTCTGCACAACGCTCGCGTACGTACGTCTACCTGTACCTATCTCATGTGCCTCATACGTACCAATACATGTACCTATCGCATACTGTACCACATACATACCACAATACACATGTCGATGAGTGCTGTGAGTCGCTGCTTGTACAAAACATGTACGTGTATGTCACGCCTGCGCTATGGTCGTACAGGGTGCATCATGCATATGACTCTGCTACAGGCTACAGATCACTAGGTTCACACCTGAAATGAGGTCGAGGGGTAGCGGCCAAGAGGAGAGGGTTGACCCGTAGCCATGATCTCCAGGGAACCCTTCTCGGCCTTCTGCTGTCGCGCGAGGAACTGTTTGAATAGCGAAATTACACAGTCTGCACGAGTACACAGGCACTCGCCAGGCACCAAGTTGTCCTGCGTGATGTCTCGAGAGTGCACCCATGCGGCTCCAACGCTAGCAGACCATTGCTCCAGAGCCGACCAGGAACGACCGCTCCCCACGTGCCTCCAGCCGACATTCGACCTATCCCGTGCGCCGGGCCGTGCGCACGCATAACACAGAGGAAGTCCTCCGTCTGGATTGACCTTTCCATGGTCAGCGAGTCCGCAAGCTCCCAGTGACCCTCTGGGCATCGCGTAGCAGGTTGAGCTCCAAAAATAGCGATTTTTTAGGTCGGTCTTGATCACCAATATCTCTTCGCACCGAGCCTGAACGTAAAAGCAGCCAGTGACCTCTGCAAAGCTTACGACCGTGCCTAGTCGGTCTGCCGTGCGCTTGCCCTCTTTAACCACGCGGCGCCAGTCAAACAGGCGCCCGGTGACACTCGTCGCAGATATGACCGTAATTTGCGTCGACGAGTGGGGAGCTCCAGAAACGTTCGCTACCGGACGCTCGCAGAGAAAACACAAGGCAGGCACCACTGGCATGATGGGTGACACCTCTCCTCGAAGTTTCAAGAGATTTCACGCAGAGGGGCCTCTCCTATGGCGAGTGCTTTGTTTGGTGATCTAGGGAGGGGGGTGTGGTTCGGAAGGGTTCCCGTGCCAAAAATGCAAAATGTTATTGGAAACCCACAAAACCCAATATTGGTATTTCTTGTGACCACATCATCGCTCGTGCATCAAGGCACGTCGGCGTAAGGCACTTCGTCTTTGCTCCAGGTGCACCCCGATGCTCATGACTACCTGTCCGTCCTCACAGCACGAGAAGGTATCCACTGTAGCGCGTGCACCATCGAAAAAAGACGTCATATCCCGAATGCGGAGGAACCCTAAAATAACAACACTTGCATAACATCCCGAAAGGGGAAGAAAACGACGGAAACCAAATTCTACCTCCATTCTATAATAATAGTGTAACTTAATTATTTCATGTTTTTGGGGAGACGATATCGGGACAATGTGCCAAGAACGAAGTTTCATCCTGGAGAATATAGTACACATATCACACACATACACGTACAGACATGTGGACGATCCCTGACTCGCCTAATTTTGTGCATGCTGTGCCTCAAAGGCGCCGAGGGCAAGAAGAGCAACTTGTTGTGTGCATGCATGTATGTATATCTACAATAGCACCAGGAAAATGTCAGGCAGGCACATTACCTCGGGTCAAGGTAGTTACCTAACGGTAATAACCCGATATCAGTTCTTTCAATAACCTACCGGTAATTACCTCAGTATCCGGGGATGAAAACGAACCACCCCCAGGGTTTCGTACAGACTCGATCGTGTACCAAATAAAAATATACCGGTATGTATAAAAATTCGTAAAATATGTATATTTCAAGCCTACCTCGATGGTCGGGCTGTGTAGATGCGTGGCAGTGTACCCACATATATATACATCCACACACTTGTATTTCAAGTCTCTATGCTTGTTATCGTATAGTTATATTGTTCACAAGTTGTTTACATGTACTCGTATTATCTGATTATCTTTGCCATATATGACAATGTGCAGCGTGAGTATCAACCACAAAAAACGATGAACAAGCAGAGAAAATGAAGATTCTTTTGTTTTGTTTTTACTTGGGCTTGTCGCATCAACCCACCACGGGCTGCGACAACCTCGCGCTCCCTACACAAAAATAAATAATTAATGCAAAGGAGCAAAAAAACATCATAACATTAAAATACACAAAAACATGCTCCGTACTCCCAACTCCCTACAGCTTGTCAACATCTGGTTTCCTCGCGCACGCAGTCGCTCACGTCTCAAACGGTCGATCATTCCAACTGCAGCAACTATTTCATATTTAATACTAAACCCAGAAAGCAACACGTGCCATCACGTCATTTTGCTGCCTCCCCAATTACCCAACCGCCTACTCCCAACCGGAATATGATACGTTGCTGATCCGGGGACGAATAAAATTAGAGAAAACGTCCTAAAATCGTGGGATTTCCACATATGTGTGGAGGCGTTATTATAGGGGGCCCCGCGAGGAGAAAAAATACCCTTCTTGGTGGAGTTACCTACCCGGGGACTTGCGGATCGGTAATTACCGATCTACCGGGGTAATGAAAATCCCTGGTACATGTTGATGTATGTAGGCATGCGGAAAACTTGAAGTACTCCCCGTTGACGTCCTACAAACTTTGATTTGAAATACATAACTGGTGTTGGTTGTGTTACGTGGACTCCGTTGGTTGGCGTTTGTGTGGAAAGTTGGCATCAGTAGCACGTCGCAAATAGTAGCTCTTCCCCTGTTGGCAGTCTGTTCAAAGGCACACATAAATATACCTGGTATATATTGACCTTGCCCTGATGGTCGTAATGGCGTAACACCTGGAATTAGTACGCAGGAAATGGTCGTCCACAGGCATTTCCATGATAGGTAATATATTATCCCCGGGCGTACGATTTTTCTTTGCTCATGTTATATTACCCCGATTTTAATGTACTTCAAGTTTACGTCAGCATGCTGTAAAATGTAACGACGAAACACATTCCGCACGCATACTCAGCACTGCGCCTTGAACCGCCACCCACGTATGCTTTGGTGCCACAACATGCGACATGCAAAGTTGTTCAATCGTCACAGACATCGTATTTGGGTCCACAATCAGCAACGTATGAGTACGAAGGCAATCAACCGTCGCGTGCACGTACAATGAGCACGACGGAGTTGACCTTAACCTTCATGTCGCACTTGATTTACGCGGGACTAAATAGGAGAATATTATATCCCCTTCGTACAATGCCAAAAAAGCATACATGGTGTGCGACCACGTCGTTGACGGCCAAGATGTTCTATTTGTGGAGGCAACTAGAGTTCTGGCTTTCGCTCTTGTAATAGCGTAACCGCTTCTCGTACGGCATGGAACGCACTGAAACCTCCCTGAAGTATACCTGGTACACTGTAGCAGGATGAATACTGGTATTTATCGCACCTTGTACAACTGGTAAACTTTGTGTCGTGCCAAACAAATTGTGTGAACTCAATACTTACTGAATAAATTCGTAGGCATTTCAACTCTAACAATATATTCGAACAACAAACTGCGGTGTACATCTCCGATAGAAGCAGGCGTCGTCATGCTAGGCCTTTTCCCTGTGTTTCAGTCGTCGCGGCGACGTCGCCACACCAAAAGATAGGGGACCGTTTTCATGCCAGAACAAAATACGTACCGAGTGAAGTTCGGCTAGGATCCGAGAAAATGCTAACAACAGCGCGAATTGGTAGGTAATCGGTCAAGATATTCCGCAAATGATGTAGTGGGTTGATTGCTGGACCACCAGGTCCACGAGCACACCAACACCATCTGGCGGCTTTTCTTTTCATTCTGGTCACATTAAATTGCCCACATAATACCCCGACATTTGGACAATCAAATAGTCCGACGACTGTTATTGCTTTTTCCAGAGATTTTCAGGACATGGTTGTCATAATTCTAACACTTATCGTGATATAAGCTCTTCGAACATATTCTAGACGTCCACCCATCTTCAACAGCCTGTAGGGAGCACCCCCCCAGCTCATTCATCACTCCTCCTCTCCACACCACCACCCCAGCCACGCACTTCCTACTCCGACATTCCTTCATAATGCGCTCTTTTGCTATCCTAGCCACCATCTGCGCTGCAACCGTCGGCACTACCTCAGGTAAGAAGACATACCTAATGGCTCAGGTAGAGCGTATGTAAAGGTATGTGCGATGCCAACCACGGAGAAAGCGCTTCACCTTATGCCTTATTGATTCATGGTGCCAGATAGTATTCATGTTGTGAAACGTATCGTGTTGGACGGTGCCTATTAGCATTTCGTGGCAGAAACCCTATCTTCATATTCGTTATGATGACTGGAGTAGTTTTTGCGGCGGTAAATTGTTTGAGTGGGTTTGATGGATGCGTGTTTCTAGTAGTTTCCAAGGGGTGGGTGTTATCGTCTCTCCGTAGAAGTGTTTTTGCTATGCTGAACCATGTGCTCTTTTTCAGCGGAACGCTGAGCCTGAGTTTGCCCACCGGCTTGAGACTTGTTGCATCGGAGACTTCTCGAGCTGTACATCGTAGTCCCCATGTTGTAGATGATGCACAGGGGTAGTTATTCCAATTCACTACAAAGCGGTAGCCTATCGTTTATAGGAAGTGCATGTGAAGATTGAGTAGTTTTCGGCGAGTTTGTCCACAACCACAACGTGAACTTGATGGGATCTCTCGGGTGGCCCACGCCGTTGGTGGCGAGCAGCTTTTGTTCGATCGCTGCATTTCAGTTCCCAGGAAGGAGGCGCGTAGGTTCCGTAACACGACATTGATGTAGTGTCCAGGCAGAGCGCTCCTCAGCTTGTCGCGGGCCAGTTGCGTTCCCACATTGTGTTTGGGGTAATATAGATGTGCGTAAGTTGTAGAATGACGCATTTACTTTGAACGGATTAGGCAGCGCACCCAACTGCAGACTCGCGGGCGTAGCGTTGCTTGTGTGCAGTCAATCACATCCTGTGACATTTGCGAGTGTTGGCGATCGCGTACATACCTAACAAATATGGCACTCGTATACTTCCACTCCTTCAGACGCATGAAATATGAAATCAGACCTCAGCAACCGATCTAAGTAAAACAAAATACCCGCTTTCTGTATTCAGCAAGAAACCGATTGTTAGGCATGCCTGCCAACCCTTCCTTGTATACATTGAGCCAAGCTTACACCAGATTCAAGCCGAAATGCAATGGTTGTGGGTGGCTAATGATGCATTGTCGGTTACAGCCCTTGCGCACTCATACGTCTAAGACTATCCTTGAGACACCCGTTCTCATGTATATGCTGTGCGTTCAGTGTGCATTATGACAGTCGTTTTGAACATGTTGCAGGCAATTCATATTGAGAGAGACAGTACTCGTATAACTCCCGTCTAAAATATGTATTTCTCGTGTCACAACAAGTGGCTGAACAAGAACACTGAATGTGAACAACTGATGAAAGGTGTCTGTTGACATGGGTGGGCCATGTGTGCTGTGTTCAACGTCCTATGACAATTCGCTTGAATATCGAAGGCTACTCGAAGAGAAAAAAACAGAAGACGAACTTGTCACGCCATTTCAGTAGCACCGAATAGTACTGAAATTTGAGGAAATCACCATGGCCTTAAAATGTTATGTCCCCCTTCAACCTTTACACCCGCCTTCTCGCCGCACCCAACCCCATGCCAGCCCTGGTCGATGCGAGCAGGAGAACCTGGGTCGACGTCGACGCCAATGGGTACGACTCGCGGACGAACAGCAGTGGCTGCAGCCCTGACGGGTGCGTACCCGACAACACTCGGGACGGCAGTCGCAGTGCCAACTCTCGTTGGTCGTGCCAGGGAAATATCCTGGACAGCTCTGATGAAGACGACGGCTGCTGCATCACGTACTACTTCGAAGAACCCCAGGACATTGTCGAGGTGCGAATCGCCTTCCACCAGGGGAATAAGAGAACCAGGACTTTGGATGTGTACGACAACCACAAGTACCACAGCACGATCACGTCCGGCGGCAAGACGACCGGATTCGAGCCGTTCGACCTCTACACCGATGAAACCGAGGAGCTCAAGTTGTGCGTCTACGACCCTGCATGGAACACTGACCTCTGGCTGAGCATCACCGAGGTGCGTCTGGGGGAGATTCAGAACGCGGGTGTTTACGAGTTTTAGTAGACTCACGTCTTTCCGAGCAGGAGCCAGGTTGGCATTTTTTCGTATCGCTAATATCCTTGGCGCATGGTGCGTGTACTTTACACGGGCAGTGGTGTTTCGTTACGATCATTCCCCCCTGGTTACAAGAGGTTAAACAGGTAATCCACGCCTTAGCCGGCTGTCCAAGTACGTTCGAGAGGTGAACTTGAGGTTGTTACTGTCAGTTGGTTTTATCGCACTACCCACAAGCTTGCATAGTCACGTGACTACGTAGATTTGTGGTTACTGCTATATACCCAACACAGATATAGTTTCGAGTTAGTGAAACGTCGTGACTTTAAATGGGTGGGGAGATAGTCCGCTTCTGAGCAGGGTACGCGTGGGATTCCCAGCGTTATCACGTCGTTTCTTGTGTGAAGAAAACTCGAAGGTTCTCATTTATCATCCACGTCAGTGTCGAGCGAGGGGGGGCGGATAACGGTGCTAATAAGCGGGCGAGAGTCAACAAATTTGAAATTATGTATGATGTGTTGCTGGTTAGGTAGTACTACCCACTAGCTTTAATAGTCACGTGACTATGTAGGCCACAGGGCAGCTGTACGTACTGGTGTGCTGCTGTGGTACATGGCGGATGGGTCGGTGGGTTGGTGGGTGTGAGTCGATGGGTTGGATGGTGGGTGGGGTGGGTCGGTTGGTACGCGCGTGAGTGCTTTCGTGCCTGTGGATGGTGGCCCTGATATATGTCTTGCTAATTTGTTGTGTACGCTAGATACTCTGTTCACATGTATATGCTGTTGTATACAGCTGTTGTGTTCGGTTGCATCCGAAGCGTTGACGGGACTTACAAGATAATATTATTGATAGAAGGGGGCGGTAGGTTGGGTTGGATGAAATTAAATCATTATTGTCTTCAGTTAGTGTTGATTATTTTATTTCCAAATTCGAGGAGATCTATAATATCACCAACACTGTCATTGCCGAACGTTGACCTCGATATCTCCCACTCCTTCCGTAAGATAAGTTGTGAGCCAATCGAATTTGTCGATACTAACCGGCTGCGGGTTAGTCGGTGCGTTCATTTGTTTGGTTACTAGGTTCGCACGAATAGCTGCTTCGGCTAGACACCTTGGCTATATATGGCGCTGAAATGATGATGAGAAGCGAGCAACGGTCGCCCACACAAACCAGCTTAGCGTTGTTCACGCACGGAATACCTTCACACACCAAATATGGGCCCTTTTTGGTGGGATACACACATCGTACAATAGGTGAAGGTTGGTGGAGGTTGAATTGCTCGCCATGGGGTGTCAATGAGGATTTCGACGAGGTCAATTGTTTTCAACTGCCGACCAAGGCTAGGGTGGGGGGGGATACCCCCTGCTGTACTCCCGAGGGTAGTCCACTGGCAGGAGTGGTCTGAATATCACACGCAAACGGATATATATACATATATTTGTTGGCCCAGCATAACATCCACGGGCAATGCTGTGAATCTCACGGAAGCGAAAAGCACACAGAGTAAGGCGCCACTCGCGGGATTGTCTTCGAGGCGATAATCTTGCAGGCCCGTACGATGATCCTCCTACCGTAACCTTGGTCTGACGATTATTTCGCTTTTATGCTTGGAGACAGCGCCAAGGGCACAGGTGGTGCTGATACGCATAGCTTTGTCTGATGTAGGCCTATGGACCATTGGTTTGATACACTTCCACATGAAGTGGCATGGGTAGTGAACGCCCTTTCGGAAGGCTCCCTGTGTTCCTGCCGTTGGAAAGGGTAGTTTATAAGAACACCTACTGCGTTGCTGCCGTTGTATTTGACCAATCCAACAATGCCCTATCCCCGAGCATGTTACGCGCCATTGGCGAGGCAAACGCTGTTGATAACCAATACATAGTGCATCGCGCTTTGAATGCAGTGGGAATAAAATGTGGATTTCTCTATAACAAAAAACGCTATTTCGGACGTTGGGACACGCACACTCGTGTATACCACACCCTTGTAGCTGGCCCTCCGCTCACACTTAAGATATATCCGCGACACGTTGCAGGGCCCTTTTGGGTGAAACATGTAAGAGCACTGCAGTCTTTTGAAAATATATATCTCCGTGTTTTTTACAGCTGCAATACTATTTCTGGTATATTTTCGACCTTTCATTACTCCCCACCGAAACCGGCATTTCTCCACTGGTAATGCTCGAACCATCTCCCTCACGGCAGGTTAAGAGAGCCTAGGCGATAGGTCACATATGTGTGTCGGGCGCTGGATCAATCGAATGCCCTTTTCACCACGAACAATTCCTCTTTACTCAAATGTAACTCGTCATACTTTGACCACCCATGGAACTAACATTAACATTATAGTGTCTCAGGATGCTGCTATTGTTTTCACTCATATTGCTTCGGCAAAGCCGAGCACTAGAAGGCGAACCCACGTGGGCCTCTAGGTCGACTGTCCGTAGCGTCCTACGTGGGCACAGCAGAGTGCAGATACCAAACAGGAGCTCCGGGATTGTCAAATTTCCTGCTGCTGAACAATCTCGTTTCATGATGCAACCACAGCAATGGCTGCTCTCCCTTGCAAATCCAAGGGCCTCAACACTTCCTAGATACCATAACGAACAGGCTATACGTTGGTCGGGAGATGGTACAAGGCCTAGTAATGGAGCTATGCTGTGTTCGGTAGGGAGTCATTATATGTTACCAGGGATATTAATTCTGCTCTAAAGATGGCAAAAACAATATTGTTTTAAAGACTCAAGGTTTCTGTTCATGTTTTGACCGATGGGGCCCCAAATTGTCTAGGCTATATTTCACGATGCAAGTTTGTTCTCAACGCCGCCGAACTCAAACCGACGCATGAATAGTTCTCCGCAAATCAAATATCTGAACAAGCAACACGTCCATCCGTGCGGTTCGTTGAACGTGGTCCAACTAATTGACAAGAAGCTTCAGTAAACCCAAACAAACGTTTGCGTTGTCGTCGTTGCGGGTACAACCTTGATTCAACGGGTTAACATTTCAAAGTGTATTAATCACTGTCAATATGATGGGAAAATATTTCACAACGGAACAGCGTGATCCTGTTTGACCAGTGTTCAATGTGTATGACGTTGCCTCCGGTGTCGGATGTCACAGGACATTGTTGAACGAGCGAGCGCTCCTGTCTAGCCACCGGTCGAAAGCATTGCTGGCCATAAAGCGGCAAATGGCGCACGGTTCGTGTCTGCTGTTTGGAATGACGCCTGCGTGGACATTCTTAGGCAGACGAGCAGGTGGATAAGATGCAGTAGATGTTGGCGTCCGCTCGCAAGACAACTCAAACAACGATCGATCCAACGCCAAGTACATGTAACAATCGAAATCTTGTACGCTTCCAAGGTCAGCGCTTAAGCGAGAAGATGGGTTGCGCTTTCCATGTTATTCCGCTGATGCCACAAGCCAACACCATAGGTTGAACTATCAGTATAACTTGCAGTTGCATTAGTCTCCCGCATGAGGCATGAAAAATCAATCATAAACGAAAACGAGCGGAAAACGCAAAACATATGTCGTTTGACCGGCGTGTGCTGCAAATACTGCCATAATAATTGTTGCCAGTCAATCTGTCATTAATCCTATATCGAACCGCAACCTTAACCCGAACCCTAACATCAAGGTCGAGCCCATGCCCCAATATATTTGCCATTGTCCACACAGGTGCGGCAAAAACAAGTTGTTTGAAAAGGAAATATATCAACTCTGTTACACTCCACGCGTCAGTTTGGTCATATCCCAAAATAATGTAACATCTCCCGTACAGTCTTGAATGCTTCCCATACGCAACAAGAGTAGACTCCTGGTACTAAAAGGTTAAATTGCCTGAATCATGGAACACTTTCTCGGGCGTAGACAATATGCTGGAGACCGGACTACAACAAACCAGATCCGACCTCATTATCGCTGTTAGCCAAGTGGGCTACGTGGCACCAACATCGTTTTGCACCCATGCGTCAACCCCATCGTTCTGCGCTTCTATGCCCACACACCCCTCGGCACATCGTTCAGGTGATGATCATGGTGGTCTAACATCTCCACCGATTCATTCGGTTCCTGAGGACCGTCCAGCGGGAAACCAACGACAGGTTTCCGACGGTTTATTTGTGTGCGTCGTGCGTCTGTGGCCAAAGTAGACGCATTCTACGGCAGGGTTTCACAATCGGTTTGTGAGGCCCCTCTCTTGAGAACCTCTATGCCACAACCCAAACGTGAGTTTTGAGACAAACAGAAAGGGCAAGCCGACGGACTACCGGTCCCTCATGGCCTTGTCGTATAATGGGAATATTGTTTTATCGGTATTGAGTGGTTTCTCAGAGCAGGAGCCCCGTCAGCTAGACATATTTTGGAGGAGAAAGTACCACCGCGTGCAGTCAACACGCTAGCCGTGGGTCGCACGTGTGAATACCGCCGTCAACCTCGTCTCTGGAGGTGGTTTAGACGATAGGCCGAAGGAAATACGAACGAGAGTAGTCATAGATCTTATGACTTCCGCCGGTGACACTGTTTTGTGGCACCGCACGCCACACTTATATATACTAAGTATGCATACTCGTATACATATACCAGGTCTATATTGAGGGCGCCCCTTTCGATCGGGTGTGTATATGTTGATCGTGGGTAGCGCTACTGTAGGGCTACCGAAGAAGGTGCGGCGCATTGATGATAGACATTTATTGGTGTGGTGCCTGACAATGCCGTCACCGCGGCGTTGGAGCAACCAGCGTCAAGGTTGTGGGAGTGGGAGCCGATACGTCCGGAGTACGCCAAATGATATCTTATGCGATCGGACAGTTCTAGCGACAGCCCTGTTCGCGTGCCTCGGACAATTCACTTTCGACGATTGTATAAACAAACTTGCCACAGTCCCGATGGAACACGTTGGGCACGTCGGGGTAGAGAGAAACATCTTCGTCCACTTGCCAACCGTCGGCTTGAGCGGGGGAAAGGATGTAGGATATATGGTTGGGAAAGAGGTGCTGAGCGAGGGCATATTTCATATGGTCTAAGTGGCCTCTCAGTCTACGGTGTG
>JAYJMC011040014.1:0-13575 GCA_036873965.1 Neoagarum fimbriatum | reverse complement strand
GGTGCTGCCAATTATCGTTGCATGGAGGGGCGCAGCCGCCGAACTCGGCAACCGGGAGGCGTCGAAGGGCTGCCTCCCGGGGAGGAGTCGCTTGGTCCTCGGCGTGAGGGGTGATCCCCGGAAGGAGGGGTTCCATATTATTTCTACGTGTTTTCCCCTAGGGGGTATTTTTGCGTGTCTTCTGGTTTCGGTTTCATGTGTATCGAGGCGTTTTCTCTGGGGATGACAACGAATCCTCCCTTCGCGGGGCTGTTTTATGCCCGTTTTGTTTCTTTCATGCAGCCAGTTGTTACATGCGTATAATACGCTGCTGTATAATACCAGGAAATAGGGGCGTTTCTGGTTTCGGAGATTTCTTTATTCGGGTACCAGTAGTGGCAGTAGTTGTACTTGTAGTTGTACTACTACTAGAGGTACTCGAAGTAGTAGTAGTAGTAGTAGTAGCGGTGGTTGGTATTAATAATAATGGTATAGTTGTAGTGTGGTAGTGGTAGTGGTGAGTAGTGGTAGCAGTGGTAGTGGTAGGGATAGTGGTAGTGATAGCAGTGGTAGTGGTAAAATGGCTGTGGTATGTAGTGGTAACAGGTGACGACCGAGTTTTGTTCTGGTTTGACTCCCCCTGCCTGCTCGTACGCCCCGGAAAGAGGGATGTTTTTGGTTTCAGAGACTAATTTTATTCTGGTACTAGACTAGTATAGTAGAAATTGTGGAAACCACCACTATTGTTGCGTGTATCGCACCCCCTTGGGTTGGAGACAATCGGCTCGGAAATTCATCCCAGGGGGTGTCTTGTCTTCCTTGTTTAACAGCAGTATCTTCGCGCCTGTTCTTCTTCCGGAATAGTGTGGGTCGAAACAATGGCATCACCTCCTGCGGTGGGCGGTGGTGCCATCCCGTCGCGAATAGGACTGTTTGAGTGTCCTGTGCTGCTTGCTGCGCCGACACTCAAACCGAACTATAACGACGGTGAAGAAGAATAAGGCGTCTAGATACTCTGTAGACTGACCCTTCGTGATTGGGTGGGTGGGTGGTGACTTGGTCGAGTTCAACCTTCTTTTATCTGTTTTATGCGGAAGCTTGGGTTTATTAGTTGTGACCTCCGGAGGGGCGAACTCGACTCGATATTGCTTCTTTGGTGTCGCAGGGGTGACGTCACTCTGAGATCGTTCCTATCCCTGTTCCGCATAATCCATACTGGTACGTGAATATATGCTCAGAATACAACAAAATGCATGCACGCGGTCGGCAACTATAAACGTTGTCATCGCATGGCATTGTGATCTTTGAATTTGGTGAACAAAAGATACGCAAAACAGATACCCAGCAGAAAACCAGTAGCGTGGCGGACACACACGTATGGATCTATGAACTGGCTAATTGTTTTTGGGTCAAGTCTACATACGACTTACTGCAGACTTACAGTAATTGGATCAAGGCTTTTCTTTCGAAATATAGAATCACCCTGTTCAAAGCTTATCTTAATCTTTAATATAGTCGAAAAATAATAATTCCCTGTGGTACATAACGGTAAAGTCAAGTGGTGAGCATGGATACGAAACGCTGCGGTCTTGTTACCGTTTTGTGGTCACCTTTGTATAGTTGAAGTCGACGGAATTCATGCATGTACGTCGAAACAAGCTCCGGTCGAATCATCGAAGACATGGAGTCCACCCGTAACACGTTGGCTACAGATAGGTTGTTGTTATGGGGATTTTGGTGCAGTGCAGCGACCATGACACAGCGAAGTCTCGATGTCTATAAAAACAGGAGGAATAGGGAAACAAGCAGGCAGCCCAATTATATCCTCTTCTTAGATCAAAAGGAAAAATATCATCTTAGCTCTATATATATATAGTACTAAAAGAGGGGTTCATTTGAGAAAGGCCTGTTTCTTCCAGGACAATTATTTGCGTTTGTTTTTAGGGGCATCACCCAAATACCGAACAACCCACAATGAACATACGTTCATATATCGAAGACACTTTGCAACGCCGGCCGATCTTACGAAAGGGGAGGGCAGCACCATAACACAGCAACATGTTGGAGTCCTCAAGCCAATGCCGTCGTCGATAGGTCCCTTGTGGCCGGTGCTCTGTCCTTCGATGTGCCAACCAGGCTCTCTGAGCTGCCAACAACACCGCAACTCGGTTGTCCAGCTGCGTCCACCAGAAACAATTATAGGGCCAGAGCCAGGCTCAAACCATCACAAAATATGGGTTGCGATCCACATCAAGACCGTGGGCAACGTAACGGCCGCGCTTTTTGTTTGAATGCTCGCAGGGCCGTGGGTGTGTCCTGCTCTGTGCTCGTTACTACCAGAAATGCGGCGAAACGCCGATCGATGGTTCTTGGTATTTCATTCCTTGCTGGTCACCGGCTAACAGCTAACCATGGGAGTCTTCACCGGCGCTTCGAAGGTCGGGGGCTAACTCCCTAGGTGATAAGCAGCACCCGAGGAGCAGTAGCTTGGCGTCGGGTGCTTTGCGGAGGAAGCACAAGCTGGTGGTGTTCGGCTGTAGACCCTGGGTCATGCTTCGTCGGCGTTCATGCGCTCGCCTCTCATCACGTGTACCATCACGGACGAAATCACCAACAACACTGAAGCATGAGACGATCTGACCTGCAGAGTGCTCTCTTAGAGTAGAGAGTCACCATGGCAACTAGCAGCGGCATTGTGCCTCTCTACCTTGAGCGCGAGTTGGCGCAGCATCTTCTGTGTAGTTTCCAGCATCAAAACTAACTCTGATTTGGTCAAATACTTCGTATGTACAGCAGATCTCGAATTGTACAGCAGCAGCGTGTGTTTGTACTGCTGTAACGAGCACACACACCCCAATGCTGCGAGCATTCAAGCCAAAATGTACTGCCGTTGCGGTGTTGCCCAGGGTCTTGGAATGGATTGCTACCTTTAATCTGAGTTGTTTGAGCCTGGATCTGGCCCTATAATGTTTTCTGGAGGACGCAGCTGGACAACCGAGTTGCAGTGATATTTGCAGCTCAGCGAGACAAGCCTGGTCGGCTGATCGAAGGACAGAGCGCCGCCCACAAAGGCCCAATCGACGCCGGCATTGGCTTGAGGACATGCGGTGTTAAGGTGCTGCCCTCCCCTTTCGTAAGATCGGCCGGCGTTGCAAAGTGCCTTCGATATATATACGTATTTTGATTGTGGCCTGTTCGGTATTTTTGTGATGCTCCGAACAAATAAACCTGCAAATTATTTTCCTGGAAAAAAAACAGACCTTTCTCAAAAGAACCCCCCCGTAGTGGTACGCTGAATTATATGCCAGCTGGGCCGGTCTAAAAGCGGCAGCACCACCACAACGGACAAAATACAATTACGAATAATATGGCAGGGCCACCACCCGCAGCGACGAAAGCTCATCGCAAATGCAACAAGAAAAAACACTCACCATCCGCGTACCAACCGATCCACCCACCCAGCACCCACACACACCAACCCATCGACCCATGTACTACAGCAGCACAGCAGTACGGACAGCAGTAGTGGGTGCCTTCCAATGAAAACGGGGAATAAATGATACAAAAACTCGTATAAGAAAAACTAAAACAAATGTCATACTAAAACCCATATTAAAAAAGCAAAAAAAAAGAGAGCTCGTACGGCGATGGGGCTCGAAGGGGCGACCTCAGGGCTGACATTCAAGCGGTCTACCGCGGAGCCAAAATCCCGGGGGTGGATGAAAGTGTACCATCCCCGGAAAAAAAACGCCTTCCATACAAATGGAAATCCAAAAACGGAGACACGAAAATAATACCACGGGGGGGAAACGCCTCCGAAAAAGGTTGGAAATCCCTCCGTTCCCGCGGATCTGCCCCGTTCCCGGGGAGAGAGCGAGCCGTCCCCGGTAGGGCGCCTGTCCACGCCCCACGTTCGCCGAGTCGGGCATGGGCCGGTCACCGAGGGCTGCTGCGTGGGGCGGACGTGACTCGGTCGCGGCGCCTCGGTCGGCCCGGTGGCCCACGGTAAAGCCGGTTCCTCGCGGGGAATACTGAAACCGGCAGAGTTGTGACGATCCAATGCGACATCATTACTACTACTACGGAGGAGCATTACGTATATATATATAATTTGAATTACATACGTATGTACCCATACATATTCGGCATAATTACATCCGTAGAAACTATGCCCTGGCCGTCTGACGTTCAGACCTTTGGTTTCATGTGTCTACGCGCACCCGAATCAACTGCACACACCGATGAAGAACACCTCGTTTTCTCTCCACAACAACAATCTCCACGCGAACGGTGCGGCTCTCCCCAGCCAAGCACAATGCACAAGACGAACGGCATGCACACTATTAATCTTACTCACCCTATCCCGCAGATACTGACTGGGTCGAAAGCCCCGAACAGCTGCACCAGGTCAGCGCCCGTTTCATCCCGAAGGTCGATGATGTAGTCGAGGGAACGGATCGCCGGCAAAACCTGGCGGGCGTCGAGTGTTCCCTGTGTATAGGGGAGCTGGAAAGAAAACGACGGGTGAAGTTGCCGTGAACACTGGTGCTACGGTATTGTAGCATTATACTCCCATAATCACTACCGCGTTTAGGCCACTCCGGCGAGTTATTCATTAACTCTCTTGAAAAAATATGCTTTGATTTTGTATTTTTTGCACCTCTTAACAAACAACCTCAAGTGGGCGCATATCGCAAAATCGTACGAAAATCGTAAACGCTCAAGCATGCAGTTCAATAGAGTAGTTACTCTACGGAGTGGCTGTGGTAGGCTTAAAAAAGAAAGATCTCAAGGTGCCCCTCCGCATGCCGTAGCAACAGGCTGAACCGTCTTGCAACCGTCCTGGACGACGCCGGGCGTGTTTTTGCCGGACGTTCATGGTGGATTGGGCGAGGTTCCTTTGTGGGGGTCAATTTCCATTCAGCATTTTCTACCCTGCCCACGCATGTCGTCATGACGGGACAGATCGACCTCTTGACAAATAGGCGGAATACTAGCTGTGGCGTTCGACTCCTGCGGCATACCGTGAAGATTTGGTTTTAGGTAATCACTTATTTATGTCCAGTTCAACTGGTGAGCCGCCTATGAATGCCATGTATATAAAAATACAGGAGATACAGTATCGAAAACATGAAATATTGTGTGACCGGCGTGTGGTTCCAGTATTACGAGAATGGTTTTTGGATAAAACGCCATTAAACCTGTTTCCTAACCCGAATCCTAACCCTAACCTTAAACCCAATCCCAATCCTTGGCCGACCTGTATGAACGTTGTATGAAACAAATATGGCAAAACTAACTTTTTTGTTGACCATGTTATAATGTATACGAATATATTTTGGTAATTTCTATACTAAACACCATACATACCTTTTTACGTGCCCCGCATATGCTACCGCAACTAGGGGGAGGCTACAAAGGCTGTGGTCACAGGTGATTTCTAAACCAATATTCAAGGCACTTCACGTTCTTCGTCTTAGCCGTCGGTAACGTTTTTAAACGTTTCAACCAAACCTACAACACGGTTTCACCGGGGCTGGGGCGGCGTTCCTCGGGTCAAGGGAACCGTGGAGGCGCCACTTGTATGGCCTCGTTTCTCACTGTCGCGAGTGCTACATATTTCTCTTTACAATGGTAAGCTTTGGTATGTTACGGTTTCGCGATATGCCCCACCAGAGTGGTGTTTGTTGAGCTGAGCCAGCAAACATGCATCGCAGTCCGCGTTTGACCCAGGTGCACAGCCACTCGCGCTAATGCCCTAAATGCGGTGGTGCAAACGTTTAATACACCTGGCATGAACAACATAGTCGTACCTCCTACAAACGAGTTTGGCCATTGTTTTTATGCGATGGCGTCGAGTGGTGAAACGAGCATCGGCGGGCTCGGAGTGTGCTGCGCGCGCCACGAGAAGGGCCTACGAGAGCCTTAGAGAAAGGGATATGCCTGACCCCGGCCTAATTATGCTAGTCTCGGAGAAGTCGCAGGCGTTGTTACATACGAGGGAATCAGTGAAGAGGTACGAGTATGTCGA
This sequence comes from Neoagarum fimbriatum, assembly GCA_036873965.1. Taxonomy (NCBI): domain Eukaryota; class Phaeophyceae; order Laminariales; family Agaraceae; genus Neoagarum; species Neoagarum fimbriatum. Next base: position 7,565 of record JAYJMC011040014.1, on the reverse strand, counting down.
CTATTCTTTTCATGAAAGAGCACCTGTGCTATTAATAGAGGGTTAACGTGTTTTCTGATAGCTTTCCTGCAACATATTTACGTATCAACATTGGCGGAGCGGCTATCCCGTGGCCTTGGTCAGCGAACCCTCGAAGGGAGTACGGATTGGACGTCGACGCATGGTACTATAAATAATAGTGCTATTAGAACGGATGCGTGTCACGGTAGGGGTAGCACATTTGGGGAGTTTGTTTTCTGTCTGACGAGGCTCATCAACTCGGGAACTGGCCCAATATCGCTTGTTGTTTACCACATTTTCCCGAAATATATACCTAAGGCATGGATTGTTCATCGGGTTGCCCTTTAAGTTTTTCTCAGAGCCAGCTTCTGGGTGAGGTAAAGGGCTGCCCAAATGAGAGGAGACTCAGAAAAGACAAGTTGCAACCACTACCGTAGCAGGCATCTAACGGTCGGGGTGCACCTCATTGTTTCTGAGGCCCCTCCTTCGAGGAGCTCTGTCTCACACCCGAAGCAAAAACGATTTTTGACGAGAAATAGTACTCTTAACCCCGACGACCAATCCCATGGCCAGACTGGTGCTGCGGTAGGAGGGGCACAATAACTTCAGGTCATTTGTCTTCCGCCGATCAGAGACTCTCAGAATAGCCACTACTTCATTTGTTGGCATTGTTCATACGGTTTATGATTCCGTGATATGCACCAGCTTGACATTATTTGGTTCGCTCCGCCAAGAATACGAACAAAAACATCCCACTTTCAGAAGGGTATTGAGTAACTCGCTCGAGTGGCCTAAACGCATCATGCTACAATACCGTAGCACCGGTCGCCAGAGTATAAAACGCAAAACTGTTGTACAACCAAGGGATATTAGGCAGTTCCTCGGTTGGGAATTCTCGTCGGTCAGAAACCGTTTGGTTTATAAGTGATACCCCTATCGTAACCACCATCGGTCCAGCCGTATCAATCTGACACGGCGGTACTCGAGGCAGGAATATAATCGGACCGGCATACAGCGTGCATTGAAAGCATCCGATCTCATCTCCCCGTTGATATTTTACATAGAATGTTGTCGGGACTATGTCCGTAGAACGATACGATCCTGACACACCGCTATTGTCGTGTACCAGGTATTGTTTAGATAAGAACCAGGAAAGTGTGTGTACGTACATATTCTGCCATAATATCATACCGGGTGCGCACCATAAAACCATTGGCAATCCATTACTGAAACAAAGGTCTACCGAAGCTTTTCACGGGTTTGCGCAGGATGTAGCATGGAACGCCACACCTTGTGATACAGCGATCTAGGGCACAGCGAGCACCGGGGCTTATACGTCGAAGCGTTTCCAGCTGACAACCGAGAAAAATCCAAAATCGTTAGCAGTCCACTACAGTACGCTCCTGCCTTTGAGGACGTTTCACTATTGTCTACTATATATCGTACTGCTCACCAACATCATATTTCCGAATTCGCCCGTTTTCAAAACTGCTATCGTACCCAAACGTTAACCCTTTACACCTACCAAACCCGTACTGTACTTATAACCAGTAACAAACTACCTGCTATACTGTTGTTGTCTTGGTCCTTGAATCAAACCTGTGCCCCCCCTTACCTTGGGGCGGAGGAGACGGCTCTAAAGCCTCTGGTACTGCAGTCTACTGAGGGGTCTGCACGCTAACACCAGACGGCTGATCTCCGTGTCGAAATATAGAAGAATACATAAGCAGGTACAGAAGGGGGTGCTATTCGGAAATCCTGTTGTAAGAACATACCGTAACACAAGGAGTAACATAGCATCGCAGTAGGGGAAAAAATATATTTAATGTTTGATTTAGCGAGGCCATACTATTGGGGGGATGGGGGTGAAGCGAATCTAGTATTGTCTTGAGAGATACCTGGTAGTGTGAATTATTTAATTTGTTTTTGTTGAGGGTGACGATATTGCTGTGTTGACCGCTTGTTCTGCAGTAGGTCCCGAATTTGTTAAAATATGCAAACCTTACCTGGCTGATATAAACGGGATTCATGTAGAGCGCAATCTTAGAGTTGACGAAGGCTTCGTTGGTCCGCCCGACGGATTCCCATAAGATCGTCTCCATTTGACTGGATGTCACGCCCGCAACAACCAACGTTTCGGGGGTGTACAGAACCATAACGTCGATCTGCCAGGTCGAAAGAGGTGAATCATGAGCAGGGCGGCTCAAGGGGAGGCGCGGGCAGGGTGTGATCGACTGCAGGGCGGCGCTTCGTGATTATTGGTGAGCTTCGTGTTGTGGTTAACCCAATCCGGGGCCAGGTGTAGACACCGAACCTATGCCAGGCGCGGTCTTGTATACTGTCTAGAGGAAGCGCGCAGCAGTACGAGTTGTGTCTTGCGGGGTGCGTGTCGCATAAGTCCTTGCATTATTCTATAGCTCGGGTACACCGCCTACCTAATAAACCCGGGATGTTTTGCGTGGCCGATGAGCAGTCCCACGGTAGGGATTTGCCACTGTTCAGCTCAATATGTTTTGACCGGTTGAGGTCTTCAAGCGAGTAACTACCGGTTAGCATGGCAATCCCACTACTATATTGTTTTGGGGGCTAGCGCATGCAAATGTTGGTCGGGTTGCGCAGACAAATTTCTTCTAAGTCACGTTTCGGTTGAGATATTGAGCTCCTCATGTGAGGACCTCAGAACGTAAGGCACCATTCCTTCCTTGGGATTGCTCCGATGCTGCAATGGTAACGTTTCAAGCCAATTTTCCCGTCTGAACAACCACATGGGTCGATGCCGGCGAGGTACATGGTCTCCAAGGGATGCGGAATTAACGTAGAATTCGAACGGACCAACTACTGAACTGTCAGTTGTCAGCAGACGAGCCACATTCATGTTTTGAGGGCGGGGCGGGTACTCAATTTGTGCACGGTCTTAGTCGTATGACCATAGACCCTCGCATCCAAACTATGCCGGGACGGAGCACGTCGGGTTTTCACCATCCAGGGAGACATTGTTTGCACCAAACACGAAGCGACGCGAGGAGCTCGGCGAGTCGCATGAAGGTTGTGCTGCATCCTACTAAGAACCTCCTGTGAGACAGGGTGGATGAAATCAATTAATTAATATCTTTAGTTACAGAGTAGTGTGGATTACTATATTGTTTTTGTTTTAGGAGACGATACTGAGATAGTGTCGAATATTTAGCTTTTTTTGTAGAAGACGATTTCGTGATGGCTCGGAAAACATTGACACTGCGAAGTTGTTCACGGGCATGGCCTACTGTTGGCGACGAAGCATATAAAGATTTGTTCTGGGACGGGCAAAGGTTTCGGCAAAATCAATAATTCTAGACAATCGCACTTCGTTTGTTCTTCGGAGGAAGAAATCTTATCTGGAAGAGGGAACAGGAAACATGAGGTTTCACCCGAACGTACCACAGTATCGTTACCACCCTGAAGGCGGCGATCCAACGGAATAGAGACGACCGTGGGGCTGGCGTCCGTGATGGTATCCTCCTCGCTGTCGCTGCCAACAAAGTTCATTATCCGATGGGTTTGCTTTATAATCAAGCAAACTTGCACAATCCATGTAGACAGGCGATAGGTTGTAATCATGCCGCTGCTTGGTTATTTTTCCCGCACATATCAAACATGTGAAACCTTCAAATTGCGGTACTGCCGTAGTTACACGAATTATACGTCTAACCCTTGCTGTCTCCCTAATGACGTATAATTTGTTTTGTCAACTATCACTTTCTGGTCGGGCCAGTGGTGTACTACCTGTAGGTTTTGTAATTTACTTTGGTGTGGTCGTCACGCGTTCGTCATGAAACCGGTATCAGGACTGCCACCCGGCGGAAGTAAACCTCAAAAGTTCCAACCAATTGCTGGGGATAGAGCTTAACCCGCACTTGTCAAGTACCAGTTATTTCATTTCGACAATATCCATAATTGTTTCGGGTATGCGCTGTACCAGACCGGCAATTCACGCACCCTACCGCAACAGGAGATGTCTCATGTTCCAATGACACGCTTTTATAGACTGCGCTTGATGAATAGGAAGCTTTGCCACATGTTTTACGGATAAAGATGTAGCACACATCGGACAGGCAATCGATTTCCACTTCATGGCCTAGACCTTTCACGGCAGGTACATTCCTTCTCTGTAGGATCTTGCTCATGTTGCCGGGCGTGACCGGCACAGTCTGCATGATCTAGGACACGGTTCCGGGGTTGAGTGTGTACTTCACAGATCCTGCACACCATGTCAACCATAGTAGCATCTAGATTATCTAGATCATGATTGGTCTGACCTGCGAAATATAGTCATGTGGGTTATAGTCGCCTATGTCGTTCAAGACGTTTTCGCATAACCTGTTCCTGCTACTGGTGCTTCAGACCGGCCGACCAATACTGCAGACAGTCGTACGGCAGTCCCAACGCGGACGGGATATCCTAGCACCCGTCGGCTCCACGCAATGCTGGCTAACACGCGGGTAACATTCGAAGTCGTATGTGAAGCTCAACGGTTGTTCCTATCTGCATCCCTCTTGAATAGAAAAACCCAGAGACCGGTTGTTCGTAGGGTATGTCGGTATGGCGCCATAGCAACAGTTGTGTTGACGCGCGGTTAACTTGCCGCCCAAAGAGACTTACGTAGAGTTGCCGATGATGGCGTCGTTGGTAGGGGATATTCCAACTCCAGGCTCCCTGATCTCGACCTCGACCTATGCAATGTTGCAGCATGCAGTAACAGTACCAAAGGCGGCACCGAGATGCGAAGGCACGGGAACAAAGGGAACTCAGCACAACGTCACCGCTCGAAAACCTCGAGTGCACAGCCACATACTCCGATATTCCGTCTTTGGAAGAAACGCACACGCTAACAATCGAGCGCAGATGTTACAGCCCGACCGATTGAACGTGATAACGTACTTTATTCGACATGCGGTAGTGGGGGCTATACAAGGAGCTGTACTGCTAAGGAGTTTTGGCCGCTTTATATCGAGAGGCCGCCCTATTCAAATAGGTGGTGTATTCAGAGTTACCGCGTCCCAACCGATTTCAACCGCCCTCCATCGAGCGGCCGCCTTTTTGCGGCCGTCTTATATAGGCCCCACTACTGGATATGAATTTAGTGAATGACCGGACACTGGTGGGCACGATCGATGTGCTGACGGGTCGCACCATAAACCTACGCACTACGAGATACCTGATAACATATAAACGTTGCCAACTTTTGACTAGCCCCGCTCTTACAGGAATTCGAGCTCGATGAAATCCCGCCACATATCTACCTGCAGCGCCGTTTGACCTCCTAAGAGTATCGCACCCCCTATATTTCGGCAATGGGTTCAGCGGTAGCACGTTTCAGCTCAACACCAGCTTGAGGCCACATAAAAATGATTAGGAACATATCTACAACGCGATCTATTATTACACGTTTACACGGCTTAGGTTCCTTTGGGTTGGATGCGTAATCCGATCGGCGTAGCGGGGTTTTGACTGAACCGTTTATGTTTGACGGGAATCCTTAACCACGGAACAACCCAATATCTTTTGGTTTCCAATATTGTTCTTAACATATCCTAGGCCATGACATTGCTCGTCTCGGATTGGCCTTTGACATTCCATCCGGAGCAGGTCTTGGTTGGGTATAAAGCGTTCTTCACGTGAGGAGGCACAGAATCGCCCCCCCCCCCTCCCCCTACCGTAAGAATCGTTGTATAGGTTTTCATCGCGAACGGTGTGGGCATGGGACATGCAGGAACGAATAGATGTACATTCGTGCCGAGAATACTATGGCGTTTCTCTGTGTCGCATGCGACAATGTGCAGCATAAACTCCATCGTCCATCACTCGTACGCAATCCCACGCTGAAGAAGGAAACCAAAGGAAAACAAAAACAGTAAAAATAAAACCACGAACGAAGTCCAACTCCCATTTGTGCCTACTTGCAGAAGAACATATATCTACTCCACTGCCCGTACTTGCTCCACCCTTCTTCCTGATTTCAGGCTTCGTTTAGCTTCTACTCTTAGTTCCTAAGCCGCGTCTAGGCTCAATCCCCACGCCATTGGTGTGGGTCTGTATTGTCTTGCTTGTAGCTGAGCGGACATAACTCACCTCAACCATGCAAGTGTGTGTAGTTGACCCATGGCAAGGAAACGTCTTGACTACGGTGGTTGTTCCGTCGACGCTCTGCTTCGTAACCTTAAGGAGAAACGTCTGAACACGTACAGCGACCGAACCGTGCATACCGTGCATAAGTAGGGCCGTATTGTATCGGATGTATTGATCACGAGTGGTTTGCTGTTGGGTGGCCAGAACGTAAATTGTTTGCGTTCTGACGAGTTCATCGGGCGGTGTGGGCGACAATGCTTGTTCTGCAAACGTATCACTTGACACGTAAGTGGTTCACCAGGAGCGATACGCCGTAGGGGATATCGGCTGGTCACAATCCTACGTTGCTTCATCGTTACCAGGGCCACCTCGTAGGGGGGGCAGTCTGCAAGAAAACGTTTAGGTCGGGCAACGGCATTCGTTCAACCGCCGGACAGACGTGTCTATCCTGAACATTCCCTTGTCCTTGGATTGATAAATGACGAAAGCACTATAATTGTAGGCAGTAAGACTTGATGAACTTTCTTGGTCAACCCCTTCAGTTATGTGTTGAGAGCCTGTTGTGTCCCCAGATTGCCAATTCAATTCATCACAACCAACCCCCCTCTATAGATAAATTTCCAAGTCACGGGGTGTAGTTGTTGGCCGGCGTGTGTATGGTATTGAATGTTCAGGCTGGCGTTTTGATGATGTGACCTTTTATTGCTTCGTTGTTATCGCTTCGAAACGCTCTGACGCCAAATTGGAACCGTCGTGTCTCAATTAATTACGAGTACCTGCTTTGGCGTTTTTGTGTCAACGCCGGTGCAGGGGATATCGGGAGCGTTCGACACACATATACCAGGTACTAGACTGTCTGCGACTAATTGTTTTTTATTATCAAGGCTTTCCATCGGATAGATTGTCACAACTGACGACCTTCCGCCGTGCGCATAATCGGAAACGAATGATCGCTAGATATTGGATTTTTGGCGAAACGTAAACTCGCAGCAGCAGCAGCACCACCACCACCACCCACAGCAAGCAACAGGAGCATGCAGCAGCTACAGGTGCAGCAGCATGCAGCAGCAGCAAGCCGCCGTTCTTGCACACCCACGTCCGGAAAACCAGGCACCACTCAGAGCCGTCTCAGGCCTGGCTTCCGAACGCGAATGTCCAGACATCCTGTTCGGAGACAGACCACGAGTTCGTGCCTTCAGGGTGGCAAAATGCCCGTGCGGACTATCCTGCGCTCCTCGACGCTCGCTGCGATCAACGCCGCCACAACGAGAAGATTGCCGTCCTATTCGTCGTTGTCCTCTTCGCGCGCGACCAAACAGAGCCATGCGACAGCCATCAGACAAACAAAACTCTTCTTCGAAACCGTCCCCGGCCTATATGGCGCCATGTCGACGCTTGATGCAAACCGACTTGGCATCCTGTCGTGTTTGTGTCTCCATGACCACCGGGCCAGCAACACA
>JAYJMC011028981.1:0-13585 GCA_036873965.1 Neoagarum fimbriatum | reverse complement strand
TTCATGAGGGGGAGGGGGTGTACTCAATTCGTGCATGGCCGTAGTCGATAGGGGGGGAGGGGCTATATCTCCTTTTTATGAGGCGATCAGAACCACTCGGAAGAGTGACTACCCTGTATTTTTTGCACTCTTAGGCTTTTGCTCTTTTTGGTTTCGCGATGTGCATCACCCGTGGATGTTGGTTAGAACTGCACGAAAAAAAAAAAAAAAAAAAAATACTTTGAGAGATACCAGTATGCCACTGGCCCGAGTGACCCAAAAAATGCGATAGTGAAAATGGTGTAGCTCGCCTACCTCTTAGCGTCGCATGGGATGATCGGCGAGAATGTGCGTGTTGCTTCACGTGGATTGACCAGTTATGCAGCTGTATTGCTAAAATTATTTATGGATAATAGTCGAAGTTTCATTTGGCCGTCGTGTTCCCCCGTTGCCCTTTTATGTGCGACGAACGCTACATCTCATATGCGCATTGATTTCGACAGCCACGCGGTAGAATCGACGGTTGTTCTGCGCAAAACACGTATCCGGCACACCGCGAGATGGTGTCATGCATGGGACGCGCCCGTGAGTGCTGGCTTCGTTATGTCTACAGTAGCTGGTCACCATTGCGCGATTTGCCGCTATGCCATGCCGAACGAAAGGTGGATATAGATGATCAGCGATAAGCGTTCACACCAACGCCTGCATGCATGAATCTGGATGTTTGTCGTCATACCGGCTGATACGAAGTGGTGCGCCTCCCGCGGATACCCTGCTCGGCCTTGTGCGCGGCGGCTGCAAGCGGCACGACGTGGGGGCGTACAAACATGGAGAAAAATTGTTTGAAACGTGCAGTCTTGAATCCCACGAGGACACATGCTACGATAGGGGTTCACCTTCTTTTTTCTAATGTTACCCATTTGGAGGGCTCTGCACCTCATCCCAAACTCCACATTGACATATTGCGAGCTTAACCCGATGAACCGTCCCATGGCCTAGGTACACAACGAATTAAATTGCAAAACAAGATTGGAATCCCGACGATTTGGGGTTAAGGAGCTCCGTCGTTCAGAAAATATTTTAGCCTAAAAGTGCTACCTCTATCGTGGCACGCATCCGAGCATCGTGGGAGAATGCGGACGGACACGGCAGCCTTAAACGAGGCAGGCAGTATCATAGCTCTCGGCTATATATTAAATAGGCGTTGAGCAACAGACCCAATGTCAGCCATGTTCAACATACCAACATAACATATCAGGCATCAGTATGTGTCGAGGGCGTTCGGTTTGGTGTGTTTCTTTTACTTCCCATGATATATTTGCCCAGATAGATCGACAAACAAAATGTCACGTTTGAGTTTGTCAACCGTCCTCTGTGGTGTGAGCGCGCCGTACGAAAGTACGGTCGTGCAGGGCGCGTGTCGTGCGTCTCCTTGCGTGGGAGTTCGGGTGGTTCGTCTATGTTACTCCACCCCGGCGGCCCGGGCTGCTTCGTATGGCCGACGCTGTGATCGCCACTATTTGTTTTAGACGTGTTTTTCCTATGTGTGTCCCGAAGGGGATAGCGGAGATGCTCTGCGCTCCGAGCTCACTGCTGCTTTTTTTTCGATCCGTGTTGCGATCGGTATTCTGCTCGTTACACGCACACATAGACTTAGACGCATCAGTCTCGGCCAAAGAAACTTACATTGCAAACCGTCATTGACATTGTCGTTTGCATTCGCTGACAGATTTTCCACGTCACCTTCTCCTTACACTACGGTAATCTAGTGCAAGGACCTGCACCATATATATCCCAAATTATTCAGCACAATGGGTTAGAAGAGGCCGAAATGACCTTCCGGTTCTGAACCCCTGGTCCGCGCAACGACAGCCTGTGCGCCGCCACAAATCATTATACCAGTAGTAAACTATTTCCACACCCCTGACGCATGCTGTGGTCTGTAAGTAAACTTATTTTCACACACCCTGACGCATGCTATGGTTGAGGGGCACCCACGTTTTCTTGAAGTTCTTCACATTAACCCTTTTCCTGCTCCAAACATTATACCATTCTAATTCCAAGACGTTTTGTTCCCACAAAGTGGGTCCGGTTCTTCAAGGAGTTAAGGAGAACTCTACCCCACCCCAAAGCTTTCAAAAACAAAAACAAAAACAAAAATGAACTCGTATAATACCCCAATGGACAATCCCATGGGTCTACCAGGTACCTGGTATATCGGTAGGCATACGACAAAACAATATTGTAAAAAAAAACAAATAAAAATAAAAATAAAAAGATACTGGGTACTGTAGTTCTTCAGTTGACGAGCCCCGTCAGTTCCCAGTGATATTTTGGTCAAAACATGCTACCCCTTTCCCCTATCGTAGCATGCCTCCCAGGGGACATAATGACACATGCTACGATAGGGGGACACTTTTTTTTTCCTAAGGTTACCCACCTGGGGGGCTCTGTACCTCATCCTGTACCCCAACTTTAATGACAAATATTGTGAGCTAACCAGATGAACCATCTTATGGCCTAGGTACGACAACGAATTATGTTGCATAACAAAAAACGGAATCCCGACGATTTTGGGTTAAAAGGAACTCCGTCGGTCAGAAAATATATGTTTTTGCTAAAAAGTGCTATCTCTATCGTAGCACGCATCATATCATATGGTTATGCAACATTTAATCGCTATACCTGGCGTCTCGTCGTTGCTGCTTGGCGGTGACCCTTACACCGTAGTTTGGTCATACTACGTGCCACGGGAGTATATACCCTCGACGTCGTGTAGTACCGACAACACCGCTCACTTACCGTGCTGGGTATAGTTGTGTCCACTCACCCTTCTTGGAAGACGGGACATGAGCACCAGCCGTGACGCCGAGGGTCACCAACGCCGCGATGAAGGGAACAAATCGCACCATCCTGCTCGTGCCTTGTGTCTTGAGTCTTGGTTGTTGCCCTACAGTGCAATCTTCGTGAGGACAGAACAGCGCGTATACAGGACGGAACAAGACTACAGTATGTGTCAGAGGGCCCAGGTCTGAAGCAGGCCAAGAACGCGTATTTCGATCACGGCACCGCCTGGAATTGTGTTGTATATGGGTATAAACCATTGAGCATAGCCTCATCGATGTCATTGTAGAAGTGGCCGAGGCGGGCACCACATCTAATTGCCGTAGATAATTCGCCAAGGTTTTCGTCAACAACGATGCATCGCGTTTTATAGGTGTCATCCAGTTGGTTGGCCAAGCATGTATGCGCTATGCGAGTACTGGTATGTGGGGCGTTATTCGGTATAATACGGTGCTGACGCTAAACCTATCCGACGCTCTGCAATAAAATATATTATGCTACACAGCGGCATTCAGCCAATGCCAAGTGTAGACGATATCGTTGGGGTAGAACTGGCACGATCGCCACTTGGAAGGCCGCGATGATGTCTGCTATTGCACCAGCCCGGGATGTTCGTTGCTCTTACCCCCGGTACCAAGCCACAGCAGATCCTATTGTGTACCTATGCCAGAGCGTTCAAACGCTATCAACGACTACGGTGGCTGTGGTCTATAGGTGGCACCAGGAACATCATTTGTATCTAAGTTGGTTGTACCGAACGTTGAGCCAGCAACTCAATATCATATTGATTGTGCCGCACGTTGAAGACAGCTCTATTCGGTGTCTGGGTACGGTCACCTAGCCGCATTGCAACAGGGGTGAACACCGAGCACAAACGCATTCGGAATCCCCAAAAGACGGCTCATCTGCCACAGTACGCCACGCATCGTATTTTCCTAATAGAGTATAACATGGTCCTCACCGATGGAGAGAGCAACAGCGATGCAGAACGAGGTGGTGATGGCTGATGACGAGTGGGCAAAGGTGGTGAGGTCGGCTGAGCTCAAGGCGGGCCTCCCTGGCAGGCGTTATTCCACAGGGGAGATTTAACTGAATCACAGGGAAATGAATCATTAAATAGTGCGTTAGCGGCGTAACATTTGTCCGGTATGGACCACGGTAGCGGCCACTTCTCCCTGTGACAGGTAGATGCTAGGGCCATAAACCGGAATATATTCGCAAGTGTGGATGGGCAGCCACGGAGTAAACGCGGAGAAACGCCTGCATTCCATGACGTAGGATGAGTTCGCGCATCGTGGCCCCTCGTTATTTCAGCGGGGCGTTGTAGCTTACCAGTGTAGTATCACGCCAAAATATAATCTCCGGACCGTCAATACTCGCTGGTACAAACCGAGGCTGCCAACCGTTTGGCTTTCCCTTTGCAGAGCTGGGAACAAAGAGCTCATGCGTGCAGCTCGCTTGATGACGTATTTGAATATATTCCTATTACGGCAATCGTGTGTCCCGCTAGAGTTGTCGTGTGTCCCGCTAGAGTTGAACCAGTGCCATCACTCTTCGGCAAACATGTTACGAAGTACGCAAGGTTGTGAAATACTTGACCTTCGAGCTCTGTATTTTAAGGCGAGATAGTAAGGCGTGCGCCTGTTTCTCCAACCCGCACATTATGCTGGTTACATTGCTCGTCGCTATGTAGGGTAGTGGGTTTTGCAATATTACCAACAAGTTCAGTGCGCGCGCTTTTTTTACATGGCCGGAAACAGCTGAGAGATTAACGTAGCTATAGTGTGGTTGCCGTGGGCGTTAGTCTGTTATCCTCGGTTTTAAGCAGTTCAGTCGTCCTCGAAGCTTGTTTGTTTTACGCTAAATGAAGTGTGTATGTTGGCGTCGGAGGAACCACACTAAATAGTATTATTATCAGCATTCGGTGAAGGAATGTTCCTCCTCTAGCTAATGGCTCCATACCTACAGCTCAAGTGAAAACATTCTCATTTTTGGGGGTGTTTCAGACGCTTCCTCAACCATAGTTGTCTCAGAAATACGCAACAACTGCCTAAACTAGTTTGTGGAGCGTGGGCACTCAGTTGAAGCTAGTGTCTACCAGCAGAGAAATCTCAACCGTGTAGGCTTGGCTGTTTCAGACGTTAGAACATACATGGTTGCTGATGTTGAACAACTGGCATGGCATGTCAAACTCAAGAGTTTGTGCAATATTTCAATATTCCATGTTGACTAACACCCATGGCGTAGGGATGGAGCCTGGATGCGGTTTAGGAGGCAACTGCATGAGGTTGGCTAATATATAGGGGGGGGGGGATAAAATCAATTGATTAATGTCTTGAGTTGGTGTTGCTCATTTTTTCTTGTTTTAATTTAGGAGACGATATAGTCGTCAATATTATCGAAGTATCATGTATTGAATGAACGAGCACGACGTGCACGTCTCGCCGATATTCCGCGCGGCATGTTGGAGTCGTCGCGGCTGTACTCGAGGTGAAAACTCGATAGATAGAGGTGGCGCGGTTGCCGCGTACACATAGCGCGTGTGATAAGTAAATCCGCACTGCTGGCAGAACAAACACCCCGGTGCGTCTTGGAACATTCCTTGAACACTAGCGCTGCGAGTTGGCTTGCCATTAATCTCCGACTAGTTATGAGAATACTGTAGTTGGCTAGGTGTTACAAGTTAGCGTGCGGTAATTGGCGGAGTTCGCCATATTTGTATCTGAGTGCCGCGTTTTGGGGCTCGGTGTATGTGTTTTGTTGACAAACAACAAGCCGGTTTAGGTAGCTTACCTGACATCCAACTAACACCCAACATTGACGTCCAGGCAAATCACAGCACTACGCCAGTACGACATAATTAGAGCCACCTGGAAATGTGGTTGACAGAGCAGGATTTCTTTCTGAAACCTGTGATACGATCACGAAGAAATCCGTAATTAGCCATAGCAATGGCACCTTCCTTGGTCGTGCTATACAGATTTTAAAAGAGAAACAAAAAACAAAAGACTGGCTCTTGACGCGTGAAGGTGCCGAACGCATCACTGGATATTTGAGGAGCCGCAATGGCCCGACAACGCTTGAATAGATTCGGATATAATCGCATCGGCGCGGGTATGGGCTGTTTAATCCGTCGCTGTCTACCGCACGAGGTTTAAAGCTGTACATTCTATGGCCTGCGGAAGTATCCCGTATTACGTACTGTAAACGTCGACCGTTTAAAATGCCGTACTTGCCGTGTCCCGTATAACAGAATGCAGTGAAAGTTCCGTGTTGGGTTAACTCCCGTCCCGTGAAGTCCGCACCTGCCGTGTCGCGTCCAAACATAACCCGCGCGATATTTTTATGGCTCAATCCAGTCCAATGAAGAACCATATTCTCCGTCTCCCGTCCGAACAAAACCTTCCAAATCCCGTGAGGGCTTCATATCGTGGGGAAATGCCCCAACTCAACGAATCGATACCGAGGAAATCCTTGCTGGTTTTAAACCCACAAGTGTAATTCGTCATCGCGTTGGACGTGAACATGAAGGTGAATAATCTCGTTTCTGGCTGTGCCAGTGGCAAAAATAATGGTTGAGAGCCTTGACCCTTCAACAACGAATATTGGTGGAGTCAGTGGTCTTTTTGTGGTTACTGCTCCCTATACACAGGCCAACCGATATGTAACACCCGGTACGAACTGTGCTGCAATACGCGCCTGGTTTTGGTCTCATTCTCAGCGCCAACGTGTTTCAGACGATGTACTCGCTTCCCTGAACCCCGGGAGAAACTCGTCGATAAATACTCTTCGCCTGGGTGTGTTTCTGAAAATACTATATTACGACGGCAAGTCACAAGTTCTCAAGGTGGGCATGTAAACCAAAACCACGTCCCAGCCCATTAGATGATCGTGAGAAGTAAAAATCAAGGGCGTGTGAGGACATTTCGAAATCGCTGTATGTAGGAAATCAGAAATACGTTTCAAGGATTCACTGGGCACAGCGCACACGGCGGAGTCTATACTTTTCAAGTGAACATGGCTGAGGATGTCTCAAAGCCAATGACATCGGTCGAACGATATCAACTATTTCTCTGCTTACACACTGTGCAGAAATCTAGAGTGAAATTACTGTGTTGTTTCTATATACGGAGTAAACGACATGGCTGTCGCCTGCCACAAGAGGTGTGACTGCTGTACCACATTACAAGAATAATCAGGAGGTTAGTGGATCTCCAAGCAAATGATATACGGAGATTGTTGTCATTGGCTTTCCGGCCTACATAGTTTATATGCACTTTGCATAACTCAAGAGTGAAACTGCTGTATTGTTGCTCCGGAGTAAATAGAGTGACTGTTGCCTGTTGCAAGGGGTCTGGCTATACGTTTGGTACCGTATGACCGTAATAATATGAAGTAGTTGGCTAACTTTCCATCAACATTGTTTTGCTTACAGCGGAGATCAAGAACCTATAAGATGGAATGAAAGCCTTCCCTTTGACAGTAGGAGTTCTCTGCACGTTTCATGCTTCGGATGCGGACACGATGTGTGCCGAGCTTTGAGCTGGGCATGTCTGTCTTCGGGCTGATGGGTGTAGAGCATCCTGCATACGACCGTGCGCAATGAGTGTCTGGCCGCAGGTCAACTACAGCCTGATTTCAAGGCCTACCTATGTTTACCATTTAGACTGGTGACGTATCTATGCCGCTGGGTTTGACAAAAAAAACGATCCGCACATTGAACTACACCCTGCACTTCGTGATACGTGCGACGCACGTCACACCATTCAACGTGCGTACTGGAATTAGTCCAGCCCAACACGGTACACGACGAGGCTGTGGTGGACTCGAAAATGGCACATTCCTCCAAACGGCTTGTCGTGAGCCTGGCAGACGGAAGCCAGATCTCGAGGAGGTCGACTACGACCAACCTTTGACCAGCTCCACTACTGATCTAATCTGTCCATCGCGTCGAAATATGTACCAAGCAAGGTCGTTTCTGTAGCTCTAGGTGTGTGTTCCTCGCCTCGGACACGGCAGCCTGTATACACCCTTCGTGGTTGCTGTGTGGAGGGGCAGGATAAATGGGCATTGCCTCTGGCGTTTCGTACCGATACGTGACAAGGTTGAGAGTGATGTGATCTGTGAGAAACACACAACACTCTCGAACAGTGGCTTGGTTTGATCGCCTCACCGAGGTCATTTTCTGTTAAGAGGCGTGGAAGGCAACCTCGGCAATGGGAAGTGCAGAAACCCAGACGTTCGTGTAGTGGAAACAATCCACGCTGGGTTGCAGCATTGATACATGCACCGCACGGGAGAGTCACTCTCAACCGATGATCCACGGAAGTTGAAGTATCAAATATGTATTGAAATTGAACCCGACCCATCCATGATGATAGCTAAAGCCCAACCGACTAACCAGCCTATCGCCGAACCACCGAATGTGTCTTCCACACCACGCAAATCAATTTCAAAACGCTAAGCAAACCACCCATGCAATATCATCAAGCGAAAGCACCGACAGATACAGCTGTCGTCCAACGAAGCGAATCAACAGGCAAGGAGCCGGGAACAGACAACGAGCCGATTCATATGCAGCAGACGCCGACACATCTACGAGCCGATACGTATGCAGCCACTTCCGACACATCTATACCTGTACCCAACATGAAATACCACTCTCATTATCGAAGTTTGTTCGACAGCACACGTCAGACACGGGTGAATTACACCTGGAGTCCTGAGAGCTGCGCAATGCCCCCGAGACGCGGTGTGTGTAGCCAAAGGCTTGAATTGACGGGCGGTATTCAAGCACTATTGTAGCCTACACCAGATATATAACGTGATGGTGAAGCTGTCGTCACAGTCCGTGTCGTACAGGCGTTGGACGGCTTCCTAATCGGGACGGCATCAAATATCCTCGGAGTCCTTGCAGTCTTCAGATGGAAATCAGTAGCCTGTGGAGTCAACACGTAGGAACGTGGTGGTTAGCCGGTCGAAGGCATCCTGCTGGCCGGTCCTGTTTGGGTGTGCTTGAAACGGTTTTGCTTTGATTCCGCCGCATGCGACGGGAGGGGTGCACCGACTCTTGTATGAAGGTCCTCACTTGAGGAGCGTTGTATGCCCTACACCCAAAACATGACGTTTGACTTAAACAGGTGTGCGAGTAACCCCGATGGACAATCCCACGGATGCTGTAAACGACAAGTTCAATTCGAACGATATCGTTTAGTTTCTCACTTCAGGAGCAGTGACAAACGTCTTGGCCAGAAAGTGATAACCAAATCGTAGCATACACCTTCCCCATATCGACAGTACGGTCTGGTGGTGAACCGTGGTCGAAGCGTGAACGAAAGACATGTTGTACCGTTTGGTGCCGAGTTATCGTCCTGGGTATCTAACATTCGTACAAGGTTGATCTTTCATGTGTGAATCTGTCCGTCAGTCACCCCGAAGGGGGCCTGTGCAACCGGACCCTTGCAGTTCGTTCCCATTGCTGCCTATTGATCTCAGCTTCTGCTCGTGTTTGTCTTCTGATGAATACACTTAAAGACGCGTGCATCCAGATGCATTTGTGCGCATGCTTGTCTTGTCCCATAGATGACAGTGATCGAGTGTTCCGTTGCGAAGATCAGGGATATTGCACAAAGTAGACAACCGACGTATTATCACCTAGAATTTATCAAGTATCCTTCCATCACAGCCATGGTGACAGCATTGTGGCCTGGCGAATGTACTCTATTTGTCGGCTTATTTAATGTGAAGGCAAACGGCCTGCCCACTATCAGGAAACGCTCCCCCATGGCGCGACAATTTACGAAGCGCCATTGCAGTGATACTTCACAACAAAGGCAAGACAAACAATTCACCGTCCCGTATAGCGCGTGCAGAAACGACATGTGTTCTCTCGCACCAGTCGGGGCATGTCTGGCTTTGGTGTTTTCGAACTACCACATTGCTTTCTGACTGCAGCTGGGGCTCACCTCGTTCGCAGCACAGGGATTTGGTGCACCCGGAGTCAGGGCACAAGATGTACTCAGCGTTGTCCACCGGGACAAAGCCGTTGGGGCACGCGAAGTACGAGCAGAACGCTTCGCAGCACTGGGACACCTCGCACGGGTCGTCGTAGCACTCCACCTCGTCGGCGTCCTCGATGGGAGTGAAGCCGTCGGGGCAGCCGATGGAGTTGCAGAACAGATCGCAGCACTGTGACACCTGGCAAGGGTTGTCGTCGCACTCCACATTCTGGGCGTCTTCGATCGGAGTGAAGCCGTTAGGGCAGCCGATGAAGTTGCAGTATTGCACCTGGAGAGAGGGGAATGGTAAAGACCCAAGGCTGGTTAACGATCACATCAACGACTGGGCGCCTCGAGGACGAAGGTTTTCTCTGTGTTAGTCCATAAAGACTGCTTAAGGGGTTTTCGGGACGCGTTAACCTTGCGTGCTCTTTGGTGAAGTTTCTAATGATGGTTCTCAAACGTCTGATTTCTAGCGGTGCGCGGTCGGCTGAGAGGTGCGCAGTCGACGTCGGGTGAATGTGTATGGACTGATGCCCCCGTAGGGGGGGGCATCTTTAGCTCCCTGTAGTTTTGAGTCTTATGCTTATAGGCCTTGTTAATATTTCGCGATATGCACCGCCTTGGGCATTTGATTAGGCTACGCCAAAACAACAAACAAAACTCCGATTTTGAGAGAGGTGACGAGTCACTCGCCCGAGTGGGCTAATCGCGTTAGTGAAACTCGCCTGCCCTAGCACCGTTCTTGGTAGCCTCGCGTGGGATGATCGGCGAAAATGTGTATGTTGCTTCACATGGATTGACCAGTTCTACAGCTGTACTACAAATGTTATTATTAATAGATAGTAGTCGAACTTTCAAAATGGCCCTCTTGTTCTTCCATTGCCCTTTATGCGCGACAGACGCTACATCCCATACATATACGCATTGATTTCGACAACCAAAAAGTGGTAGAACCGAAAGCTGTTCCGCGCGAAACAGACCAGACACATAGCGAGATGGTAACGTGCATGCTGCGTTCCCCGCCCGCGAGTGCTGGCGTCGATGTATCTACTGTAGCTGGTCATCAGGGCACGGTTTATCGCTAAGCCATGCCGAATGAAAGGTGATATAGAGTACAGCGATAAGCGTTCACACCAATTATGTACACATAAATCTGGCTTTTTGTCATCATACCGGCTGATACGAAGTGGTACGCCTCCCGCGGATGCCCTGCTCGGCTTTATCATCAGCGGCTGCAAGGGGAACGCAGTGGTGGTGTAGAAACAAGGAGGGGATAATTGAAAACAGTGCAGGCTTGAATTTCACGGGCATCGTAGAACACGTCTCAGCAATAGCCCCAATGGGACCCATGCCCAGCTTACCAGGACGTTCTAATACCTGGTAGGCGTTACGTAGTTTGTCGAGGACATTCGATCGTTCTCTACGTTTCCTTTCCACTGGGCCGGAGACGTTGTTTGCTCCGAACTCACTGCTGCCCCATTCGATGTGTGTTATCATCGGTAATATTCTCGTCGTATCCCACTTTACGAAGCATCAGGCTCGACCAAAGCAATTCCTCGACGGGTAAACGGCATTGACGTCGCCGTTTGAATTCGTCGACAACATTCAAATCCGCCCATGTCTCGCTCAAGAAACGCCTTTAAGCTACCGTAATCATGTGCAACTACCCGGACCGTATATACCAAACATTGATTCCGTAATAGACTCGTAAAAGAGACCGAAATGGCGATATGCCGTCGTACGTCCTGGTTCAGACAACGACAGTCTGTGAACCGCCACAACGACTACAGTAAACTACATCCACACCCAGAATTCATATGCAGTATGAATGCCTCTACCTGGCGTCTTGCTCTTGGTACGTAGCGGTAGCCATGGTAGAAAAAGGATTAAATCACGGGATATACCCTACACGTGTGGAGGACGTCCAACTTAGCCCGCGTACGGTTCAGAAATGCGCACTCACCCTTCTTGGTAGACGGGACATGGGCACCAGCCGTGACGCCGAGAGTCACCAAAGCCGTAAAGAAGGGAACAAATCGCACCATCCTGTCCGTGCCTTGTGCGTTGGTTGGTGTGCTACAATGTGTTCTTTGTTTGGGGAGAACAGCGTTGAAACAGCAAAGAGACAGACGAAACGAAAAAGGGCACAAACGTGAAAATGTGAGGTCGATATCGCCTCCTAAAATAAATCAAATTAATAATCCACTCGAATTCGACACAGTAGTTAATTAGTGTTACCCGCCCCAAATCAATATATAATACAAGGCTTTCCTTCGGAGTGGGTTTAAGATTAAATCAATTCTTGTACAAATACACATAGTTTGGTTGACTTTGGGCTATTCCGCCAATTTTATTATAATATTATTGTCGCAGTTGTAATGTGCATGAGCGGGTGACGCAAGAGTAAGTTATAAACGCGGCGAACAGTGTAATACCAGGTAGAAATTTAGTGCGGGGTAAGGGTAGAGTAGTGCATGGCATGAGGATGATATATGACGTACAGGCTGTTGTTTAGAGGAGGGTTCGGGACAGGAGGGAAGGCTGTATACTAAACTAAATTCCACAAATATAAGGGGGAGGGGGGGGCTGGTGCGGCTCTGCATGAACTTCTATTTCGAGAAGGGGGGGGGCGGGGGAGAAGGGGGCGGCGGCGGTCAGTACATGATATCCATTATGGGCATTATATAGAAGGGGGCGGCGGCGGTCAGTACATGATATTTATCATGGACACAGCAGTATTGTAGTAATAGTATGTACTGTAGTATGAAATAACCTTAGCAGCACAAAATCAACAGCAGCAGCAGTAGCAGCCTGTGACGGCGCGGGGAGGGGCGGTTTGCTCCTTGTACCAACGTTTTTGAACGACCTGTTTTTTCGTATATTTTTCATACTAAAATAAACTCCATAAAATAAAACATGACCTTCTCGTTCGTACCAAAACGATATTTTTCGTCCTTTTTGCGATATATACAAAATAGCCACAATGTCCAACCAGTACCTCAGCAGCAGCAGAGCAGGAACATAATGCAAAGCAGCAGCAGCAACATCAACGACAGCAGCAATTATATGCTCACCCAAAACAGAGGAGAGTGCACGGATAAAGCGTTTACACGAAGAAGGAATCTAAAATAAACGTGTACTTCTCCGTTTCTTGTAGATCACACTGGCACTACTACACAGTACTGCTGTATCTACGACTGACTGCTGTGTAAGATGCTGGCCAGAACCGCGTGCTCGTATAATGCCGGTGTGTGCCAGGCCGATATACCGGTATTGTGCCGAGTGCCGAGCTCTGGGTGGGATCATGCTGATTTTCGCCGTTTCCTTGTGGATTTTTACATTGGATTTTACTAACCAGGACCTTGGCAAGGTCTTGACCCTGTGCAAGGTCCCCCCACAGCTCCCTGCCAGGGTGTTTACCCTGGGCAAGGTCTTACCAAAAGACCCTGGCAAGGTTAGGCACCCTGTGCAGGGCCATGACAGGGTCTCCACAGGGTACCCAACCCTCACAGGGTATCCGGAGGGTATAGCCGAAAATCCACGTGTGTAACTGCTGTTGTTGCTGCAGACGCACGGCGAGAGAGAGATTCTTGTACGTGTGTGACCACGCCAAACAAACGCGCACCGCACAGCACGCTCGACGCACGCACCGCACAACGCGCCCGTGTGATGTCGACACGTTTGGCACCCTTCGCATGACTCTGCTATAGTAGAGCACGGAGGATACAGCAGCAGCAGAAGCAGAAGCAGAAGCAAATCAC
>JAYJMC011017943.1:0-13778 GCA_036873965.1 Neoagarum fimbriatum | reverse complement strand
CTATGACAATTCTATGTTAGTAATTGAATTTAGTCCTGAAAAAGATATCTCTGAAAATGAATTTCGGAATTCTATTGAAGAGGCTTTTTCAAATTGCAAAAATAATTAAAGAAAGTGAAAAATTTTTTCACTCTTCTTAATTATTTTAACTTTTGATCAAAAAAAAGTCTATGCTAGAATCTTAGAAAGATTGAAATTTAATTTTTTGATGGTAAAACTGTATACTCTCGAATAATTTTTCGAAACTCATCACCATTAATTGTTTCAGATTCTAACAATTTTTCAACAACTAGATCTATAACTGGACGATGCCTTGTTATAATTTCATTTGCGGCCTGTTCACAATGACTTATAATATCTCTAACTTCTTTGTCTACTTTATTATTGATAATTTCATTTTTATCACTTCCGAATAAAAATTGATCATTATTTTCGGTTTCAATAGCAACTGGACCAAGAATTGACATTCCATAACGCGTAACCATTTGACGAGCTAAATTGGTTGCTTGCTGCAAATCATTACTAGCACCCGTTGTTATTTCAGGTTCACCAAAAATAACTTGTTCAGCGGCTCGACCACCCAAGGTTGTCATTATACGTTCCATAAGTTCCGACTTGGTAATTAACATTTGTTCTTGGTCAGGGGCAAACCATGTTAACCCTTTTGCGTTTCCTCGAGGAATTAAAGTTACTTTTTCAACATCATCATGATTTTCAAGTACTGATCCAATAAGAGCATGACCAACTTCATGATAAGCAACTAATCTCTTCGTTTTACTTTCTTCCATGCTAGTCCCAGCAATACCGCCTATAACTCTATCCACTGCTTCATTCACTTCTTTTTTTGTAATTATAGATTTTTGATATCGCGTAGCTAAGATTGCAGCTTCATTTAATAAATTAGATAAATCTGCCCCAGAAAAACCAGCTGTTCGATTTGCTAATTGAATTAGTGATACATCTTTATCAAATGGTTTATTTTTTGCGTGAACTTTTAATATTCCTATGCGACCTAATCGATCAGGTAACCCTACAGTAATTTGTCGATCAAAACGGCCGGGTCGCAATAATGCTGAATCTAAGATATCAACTCGGTTTGTTGCTCCAACTACAATAACACCCTTATTTTCTTTAAAACCATCCATTTCTGTTAGTAATTGGTTTAAAGTTTGCTCACGTTCGTCGTTTCCACCACCGATACCGGCTCCCCGTTCACGGCCAACTGCATCAATTTCATCAATGAAAACAATACAAGGCGTATTTTCTGAAGCTTTTTTAAATAAATCTCGAATTCTAGAGGCTCCAACCCCAATAAACATTTCAACAAATTCTGAACCAGCAACACTATAAAATGGAACGTTGGCTTCATTAGCAATAGCTTTTGCTAACAAAGTTTTTCCAGTTCCGGGAGGTCCTACTAATAAGACTCCTTTTGGTATTTTTGCTCCTACTACACGATATCTTTCTGGCTCTTTTAAGAAAGAGACAATTTCTTCAAATTCTGCTTTGGCTTCATCAATTCCCGCAATATCATTAAAAGATATTCCAGTATCTGGGTTTTGATCAAATCTAGCTGTCGATTTTCCTAAACTCATTGGTGATGAACCATTAGTTCCACCAAAATTTTCGGAATTTTGAAAAAAGAAAATTAAACTTCCAATAAAAATTAGTGGTAAAAGTAAGTTACTTGCAAGAGTTAAAAAAATACTTTTTTGAGGAACGGGATGAGCATCGAAATTAATATTATTCTCTTTTAATTTTTGGATAAGTTGTGAGGCACCTATCGGAATTTCTACGCGAATTGATTGTGGTCGATTTCCTAATTCGGGACTTGATGCTTGAACAATAGCATTTCGTCCATTATCATATAAATCGACTTGATTTACCCAACCCATGTCTAAGTATTCTAAAAATCTTCCATACGTCATTTTTGAGCTACTTACAGTTGAAGCAGCAGGTAATTCTATGGATTGAATTTGATTAATGCCTGGTATTTTTAAGTTTTCAATAAAATTAACGTCAAAAGTCTTTAGACCAAAAAAAATACAAGCCCCAAAAAATAATCCAATAAGAATCCTCTGTATTATATTTCGATCCATGGTATTTAACAATATGTTTATGTATAAGTTTATTCTTAATTTTTATAGTAACATAATTTGAGTGTTTAAAACAACGTCTATAAAAATGTTATTATGAAAATATACTCAAAAGAATTACAATTTTAACTATAAATTCTATAATTTTTTTTAATATAGCTATGGTAAAAAGAGGCTCAGAAGTTCGTATTCTAAGAAAAGAATCATATTGGTATAATGAAATTGGAACAGTTGCAACGGTAGATCAAAGTGGGATTCGTTATCCTGTGGTTATTCGTTTTGAAAAAGTTAATTATAGTGGTACTAACACGAATAATTTTGCTCTTGATGAAGTAGAAGAAATTACACCGACAAAAAATTAATAAAATTTTCTATTTTTTTAAGAAAAAAATAAGAATTGAATTCATTCAAATTTACTCACATTTCAAATTTAATGAATAGATTTGAGATCAAGACTATAAAATCTTTTTGATCTCAAATCTAACTCTTTCTTTAAAAAAGAATTTTCAAATTTTTAAGCTAAAAACAAATTCTTAATTTTATTTCTAAAATCTAGATGGAAACTATACAAAAAAATTTTGATTAGGGCTTTTTTTTATTTCTGCTTTAGAGTAGAATCATAATAGAATTCGAAAAACATAATAAAGGGTCGGTGCCCGAGTGGTTAAAGGGAGCGGATTGTAAATCCGTTGCGTATTCGCTACGTTGGTTCGAATCCAACTCGGCCCAAGTTTTAAGAACTAAAAATAAGGATAAGGAATTCAAATAGTTAAAAAACCTTTTTTATGTACTAGTCATTGTATTTAAAATATTAATTAAGATGCTAGAAGCTAAAACAATTAGAAATGGGAAAATAAATTGAAATTTTTTTAATTTTAATAAGTTTTTAAAAGGAGCTAAAATGACCAATAGTAAACCTATCAAACTACTAAAAAAAAACCTTGGATAACGAGATATATTTGTCCAAAAATCATTCATACTAAAATAAAACTATAGTTATTAATTTATTTTATGATTATACTTTGTTTTTCAAAAATCTATGATAAAATTAGTTTAGTGAAATCATATTAGGTTCTGTAGCTCAGTGGTTAGAGCAGGGGATTCATAAGCCCAAGGTCGTAGGTTCAAATCCAACCAGAGCCATATATTTATTTCATAGTTTTCCTCAAAGGCATCACTCCAAGAGTGATTCATCTTTTTTTCTTTAAGAATCTCTATTAATTTTGCTAGGTTACAGTTAAGTTTCATTTTTCGAAACTTCTAATAAACTTCTAATAACTTAGGAGAAATGGCTGAGTGGTCGAAAGCAATAGATTGCTAATCTATCGTACATTTAATTGTACCCAGGGTTCGAATCCCTGTTTCTCCTTAAAAATTATAAGGTATCCTCATTTGACATGGAAAGAAATAGACCGTATAATGAAAAGTAATATAAAAATATGGGATTGTAGTTCAATTGGTTAGAGCACCGCCCTGTCACGGCGGAAGTTGCGAGTTCGAGTCTCGTCAGTCCCGAAAGCTCAGTAAACAATAGTTGTCAAGATACTTCTAATCGACTCCATTTTTTGAGAGTTAAGTAGTAGTCAATAAAGCTCTACAAAAATTAGCTGATAGTTCACTAAAAATGGACAGGTTTATGAAGCTAAAGATAAAGAGGATAGGGTTTATTTTTAAATTGATGGTGGCATCGTATAAATTACCCTACCAGCCTTAAAAAGTATTTTAAATAAAGTATTTTAAATAATAGCTAGCTGTAATCCATCAAATAGAAGTAAGAAATTAAAATATAGTCTTATTATATGCTTGCTTTGTTCCATGCTATTCTTTTTCGGGTGGAAGTATCACTTATCACTTTAAGAGCAGCTAGTCCTATTTATGTTACTAAGCCCCAGTTCCATTGGAATAAATACTCAGGGCATGCAATCATTGCTTTATTAGAAGATCTAAGAATTACGGGTATAAGTGGTTTCGTACTAAAACATCGTAAAACAAGATTTTTCATGGCATTTTTGCCTGAGACAGGGGAAACTTTACTGGGTATGAACTAAAGCCATCCCAATCGAGTAAGCATCATCAAACTGGAATAATGGGACAAAATTATCAAAAAAAATAACTTTATAATAATTCTAGGAAATAGGGTAAACAAAAACATTTAGATTTATTAAAGTATTATCAGAAATTGTAGGCAGCAGGAAGTCATATTTATGATGTTTCAGAAAAATATTTTTCTAGATTCCGTGAAATATACAGTTATGTGGATAAATCACCTTTGCTGGGAAAACCAGGAAGAGTAGTTTGAATTAATAGAAAAAATATTCAATAGTCCGACTAAGTTTTTTAGAATGAACAAAAAAATATGATTCTATAACTGATACCGAAAGACTTTTAGAAAGAAGATTAATTCTTTTGGAGCCTTATCCAAAAGCTAAGAGTTTTAATGATTTGGTTAGTGAGATAAGATCAATGTTTGATGTATATTGTTCAGATCCAATAATTCAAAAAGAAGAATTGAAACGATCAATTCAAGAAATTTTTGTAGCAATGAAAAATAGTTATCATTAAAAAATGGATTGGTGAACAATAAATATGTTCTTTTGAAATAACTTTTCCAACACTTCCAAGTATATTAGTAAGGTTTAATTCCTTTGACTAGTAGACTAGTAGACTAGTAGAATTATTTAAATAGCTCTAATAATAAAGGATTAATTTTTTGAAAAAAAAAAATTAACAGGGAGTGAAAACTTATTTTGAATAGGGCGATGAAATTTTCTGTTATAAAAGCCTATTTAATAACAATATTGAAATATTATTATTAAATAGGCTTTTATATTTTTATTCACCTTGTACTTTTAGAAGAGCAAATCCCAATGAAAGACCAAATAAAGTCATAAAAAAACAAACAGCTGCTGCTGTAACAATTTCGGAATTTGCATACGGGAATATTTGTTTTATTATTTCCATAAGTTTTGAAATTTTAAATGTTAATATAGAGTAGAAAAAATTAGAATCCATTTCGAGCCCAAACTGTTAAAGCTAACGAAAATGTAAACATTGCCATTAAAGCAGCCCACCCTAAACTTAAGATATCCATAGATTTTTAATGTTAATTAATTTTTATATTTTGTTTATTTTTTTAAATCTTGAGTTGTAAAATTAAAAAAGAAACAAAAGAAAAGTATTTTACTAGTGAAGCAACCCGAACGGGTGACAAATTTTGTATATTATGTATATTAATAGAATATATAAAATTCTATTAATATATAAAAGTTCTTATAAAACACTGTTTGCCCAATCTACATCCACATTTTCTATAATTAACGATGAATTATAAATTTGTAGAATAATTAATAAGAATACTAAGAATGCAGCCATTACTACACCCATAATTGGAGTTGTGCCCCAACCTGGTGCTACTTTACCATACTCAGAATTTAATGGGCGTAAAAGCTCCCCTAATCTTGTTCGTAATGCCATAAAAATATTTAATTTTAATAAATTAATTTTTCTAATATGTGTTATATAATACTAAATTGTTAATTTACATAAATATATAACATGGAAACAGCAACTATTATTGTAATTTTTGTCTCAAGTTTACTCTTAGGAATTACCGCATATTCAGTTTATACGGCATTTGGACCCGCTGCAAAAAATTTACGTGATCCATTCGAAGAACATGAAGATTAAAAAATAAAACCATGTATTTGGTTTTATTTCCCAAAAAAATTTATATTTTAGAAAAATTTTGATTCTTGAATAGTCTTACTTTATTGCTTTTAGACGAATAATATAGTTGACCAATCCTTCCTATTAAAATGCTTTCTTAAAATTGATTTGTATCTCATTTCCCGCATTTTAATAGTGTTTAATAGGTGGTCGGTCCATGAAACCTAAGAGGTAAATGGTCTTTTTAAGAGGTAAATAGGCATTTTATCCCCAATTCTTCTTCTTATGAAATATGAGACAAGCATTACCAAAAAGAATTATCTGTTTTGTAAAACTTTCAAAAAATCTTCAGACAAAAAATGGAGATAAAATTAAGAGTTCTGTAGAAGCGTCTAATCCTCGGCAACCAATAAAAATTATCATAAGTGAGGAAGGAGTACTTTCTTTTTGTACTGAAATAAAATCTATAAAATTTCTCACTTGAACAGTAAAAATATCGGAATGAATCTTCTAAAAAACTTTGTCTCCTCTCAAAAAAAGAGACAAAGTTTTTTAATTGTTTTGGTCCACCCCCATCATTTTTTGGAATTCTTCCCATATCCTAGACCTTTTTATAGTTTTTTTCATAAGAATCTTAATTTTTTATTTTCTAAGAATTCTAGGTGTTTCTCTGAAAAATACTGCAAAGAAAATTACTACTAAAGTACCAATAAGTAAAAATGTATAAACTAAAGCTTCCATTGATTGATCCTATTTTTAAATATAAAGAATGAATTGTTAACTATACAGCACCTTGTTTTTTTGTTGATTTGTCACCAAGTTTTTGGAATGCACCAAATTCTACTTGTTCTGTAACTTCAGCGCCAATACCAGTAAATACATCACGGAAAATAGTTCGTCCACCATGCCATAAATGACCGAAGAAGAAAAGTAAGGCAAAATTAGCATGACCAAAAGTATACCAACCACGAGGACTACTTCTAAATACGCCATCAGATTCTAAACTTGTTCGATCAAATTCAAAAACTTCGCCTAATTGAGCTTTTCTAGCGAATTTTTTAACTGTTGGCGCATCCTTAAATGTTTGTCCATTTAATTTGCCTCCATAAAAATCAACACTAACTCCAACTTGTTCAATACTATACTTAGATTCTGCACGACGGAATGGAATATCTGCTCGAATAATACCATCTTTATCTACTAAAATTACTGGGAATGTTTCAAAGAAAGCTGGCATACGACGCACTGTTAACTCTCTTCCTTCCTTATCTCGGAATATTGGATGACCTAACCAAGCTTCAGCAATTCCATCACCTTTGTTCATAGGACCCGCACGGAATAAACCACCTTTTGCAGGATTATTTCCAATATAGTCATAAAATGCTAATTTGTCTGGGATTCTTGACCATGCTTGGCTTTCTGATAAGCCCGACGTAACATAAGTTTCAACTTGACGTTCAATTTCTTGTTGGAAATATCCACTATCCCATTGATAACGAGTTGGACCAAATAATTCAATTGGAGTTGCAGCGGCACCGTACCACATAGTTCCTGAAGTAACAAAAGCAGCAAAGAAAACTGCTGAAATACTACTTGATAAAACTGTTTCAATATTTCCCATTCTTAACGCTCGATATAAGCGTTGAGGTGGTCGAACCGTAAGATGGAATATTCCTGCAAGAATGCCAAAAAGCCCTGCAGCAATATGATGAGATGCAATTCCACCTGGATTAAATGGATTAAAACCATCAGGACCCCATTCTGGGGCAACTGGTTGTACTTTTCCTGTAATGCCATACGCATCCGAAACCCAAATACCAGGTCCAAATAAACCTGTTACATGGAAGGCTCCAAACCCAAAACATAAGAAACCTGAAAGTAGTAAATGAATTCCAAAAATTTTTGGTAAATCTAAAGCGGGTTCTCCAGTTCTTGGATCACGGAATAATTCTAAATCCCAATAAACCCAATGCCAAATAGCTGCCAAGAAACACATACCTGATAAAACAATATGAGATAAAGCTACACCTTCAAAACTCCAAAGACCAGGGTTTGAAACACTCTCACCTGTAATACTCCAACCACCCCATGAATCAGTAATTCCTAAGCGAGTCATGAAAGGCATAACAAACATCCCTTGACGCCACATTGGGTTTAAAACAGGATCGGAAGGATCAAATACAGCTAATTCATATAATGCCATCGACCCGGCCCAACCAGCTACTAATGCTGTATGCATAATATGAACTGCAATTAGTCTACCGGGATCATTTAAAACAACAGTATGAACGCGATACCATGGTAACGCCATAGTAATAGATTCCTAAAATATAAATAATGGTTTTTGACTTTCTTACAACTAAACTACAGAAAAGTTAGCTACTATACTATTATAAGCAAAGATGAAAGAAATTAAATTAAATTTTTACAAAATTTCAGTAAACTTTTTTTTAATCTTCTACTTGCGAAAATAGGGATTATTCAATAAGCTTACCTGAAGAATTATTTCTATTGAATTTAAAAAAATTTTAAAACTATGGCAAAAAAAAGCATGATTGAACGAGAAAAAAAGAGAATTCGATTAAATAAAAAATACTCTTTAAAGCGTAAGACTTTATTAAAAGAATATCAAACTGAAAAAAATTTTAATTTAAAATTAGAACTTCACTCAAAACTACAAAAATTACCCCGAAATAGTTCGAAAACAAGAATTCGAAATAGATGTTGGAAAACCGGACGTCCCAGAGGTATTTTTCGAGATTTTGGAGTTTCACGTCATGTTTTTCGAGAGATGGCACATCAATGTTTTTTACCGGGTGTAACAAAAGCAAGTTGGTAAAAATTTTTTTTTCAATTCAACTAAACTATTTCAAAAAATTTAACTTACAATTATAAATAGAAAATTAAACTATTTTAATTAATCTAGAACAATTTTTAACACAAAGTTCTTTAGAATCAAAAAATTATTTACTTTAAAAAAGGATTTATTTATGATTTACGATTCACAAGTTTACACAGCATTATGTCTTTCTTTACTTGCGGGAGTACTAGCAATTCGATTAGGTTCAACACTTAATGAATAATTAAATTTTTGTTCACTTTAGAAAGCACGCACTTATTCAAAAAATTTATATAGTATAGCTAACAATAATTTATGGTAACAAAAGATTTAAAAAAGTTTGAGACTCCAGTTTTTCCATTCACAGCAATCGTTGGCCAAGAAGAAATGAAATTAGCTTTACAGTTAAACGTAATTGATCCCAAGATTGGAGGGGTTATGATTATGGGTGATAGGGGGACTGGGAAATCAACAACAATTCGAGCAATTGCAGATTTACTTCCAGAAATTGAAGTAGTTAAAAATGATCCATTTAATTCTCATAAATCTAATTTAGATTTAATGGGAAATGAAGTTAAATTAGCCATTCAAAATAATGAAAGTTTAGAAACAGAATTTATCAAAATACCAATGGTGGATCTACCTCTTGGTGCTACAGAAGATCGTGTATGTGGAACAATTGATATAGAAAAAGCCTTAACAGAAGGAATCAAAGCTTTTGAGCCGGGATTATTAGCAAAAGCAAACCGAGGACTTTTATATGTAGATGAAGTCAATTTATTAGATGATCATCTAGTAGATATTTTGTTAGATTCAGCCGCTTCAGGTTGGAATACAGTTGAACGTGAAGGAATTTCTATTCGCCATCCGGCTAGATTTGTATTAATTGGATCAGGGAATCCTGAAGAAGGTGAATTGCGCCCACAGTTACTAGATCGTTTTGGTATGCACGCTGAAATTCGAACAGTAAAAGATCCCATTTTACGAGTGCAAGTCGTGGAAGAACGTACAGCATTTGACCAGAATCCAGCAGCTTGGCTTGAAAACTATGAAGTTCAACAGCAAGAACTTCGGGAGAAAATTATAGCTGCGCAAAAATTATTATCAACAGTTGAGATAGATTATAACTTAAGGGTAAAAATTTCTGAAGTATGTAGCCAATTAGATGTCGATGGATTAAGAGGTGATATTGTTACCAATCGTGCAGCCAAAGCTCATGCGGCTTACACTGGAAGAGACAAAGTGACAGTTGATGACATATCAAAAATTATAACATTATGCTTACGTCATCGATTACGAAAAGATCCTTTAGAAGCCATTGATTCTGGTGACAAAGTCAATAAAATTTTCAAAGAAGTTTTTGAAATTGAAGATTAAATAAAAAAAACTAACTGACTTTACTATTTGAAGTTTCAATGGTAAAGTTAGTTCACTCTAAAAATCCCCGAAAAATTTATTAAATAGAAGTTTATGATGAAGTTAAAAATTTTTAAATCTATTCTAAGTATTCTAATAATTGGACTGATTTTTTTACAAGTCCCAAAAGAGAGTTTAGGGTTAGGAGGTTTTCAAAAAAACAATAATTTTCTAAACTCTCAATTTTTTTTAAATCTTTTAACAGGTGTCGGAGTTGTAATTTATTTTGGAATTGCATTGAAATTAAACTTAGATTTGGACTTGTATTACTCCACTCTTACTGATACGGAGTCTTGGCTTCCTAATTTCGATGATCTTTTAACAATCATTCAATGATCTTTCATTGATCATTGAATGATGATGAATTTTGTTTTTACCAGAATCCTAATGAAACAGCTTTATCAATGGGTAAGCAGGCACCAATTCCTAACCAAACAGCAACAAAAAATCCAAGAATAAAAGTCAAACTTGCAATGGGACGTCGAAATGGATTTTGAAATTTATTCACATTTTCAACAAATGGAACTGTAATTAACCCCAATGGAACAGCTGCCATTGCTAAAACACCTAATAATTTATTTGGCAATACGCGTAATAAATTAAATGTCGGGAAAAAATACCATTCTGGTAAGATTTCTAAAGGTGTATTAAAAGGATCAGCTGGTTCACCTAATTGAGTGGGTGCTAAAACTGCTAAACCAATAACGCAGGCAAGTGTACCTAACATAGTAAGTGGAAAAACATATAAAAGATCATTTGGCCATGCTGGTTCGCCGTAATAATTATGACCCATGCCTTTAGCTAACTTGGCTCTCAGTTTGGGATCTGTTAAATCTGGTTTTTTAATAACTGACATAATAAATTTTATTAAGAATTTGTATTGATAGAAAAGAGAGCTATTCAAAAATTTATAATGGACCTGAGATCCCTTGTTTTCGGATCATTAAAAAATGAGTTAACATTAAAACAGCCGCCGCTAGAGGTAAAACAAAAGTATGGGCACTATAGAATCTAGTTAATGTACTTTGACCAACACTCTCACCTCCACGTAAAAGTAAGACTAACGGTGGTCCTACAATTGGAACGGCTGCTGGAACACCTGTTACGATTTTACAAGCCCAAAACCCAACTTGATCCCACGGTAATGAGTAGCCTGTAACCCCAAATGAAACAGTAACTACAGCTAAAGTAACACCAGTAACCCAGGTTAATTCTCGAGGTTTTTTAAAGCCACCTGTTAAATAAACTCTAAAAATGTGAAGAACCATCAGTAAGACCATCATGCTAGCCGACCAACGATGAATTGATCGAATGAGCCAACCAAAATTAACACTTGTCATTATGTATTCAACTGAAGCGAAAGCATCGACAACACTAGGTCTGTAGTAAAAAGTCATCGCAAAACCAGTTGCTACTTGAATTAAGAAACATGTAAAAACTAGTCCGCCAAAGCAATAAAAGATATTAACATGTGGTGGTACATATTTGCTAGAAATGTCATCAGCGATTGCTTGAACTTCTAAACGCTCTTCAAACCAATCATAAATTTTATTCATAATTTTTTAAATTATATTGAGATATAGTACACACGTAAGCAAACAATTTTTGTAATTATGAATTATAGAAGAAATTATAGGCGAGAGTGGGATTCGAACCCACGGAATCCGCAAAGATTCATCTGTTTTCAAAACAGACGCAATCGACCAACTCTGCCATCTCGCCAGAATATTAGCTAAAAAAATAATTTTAGTACTAATGAATTTTTACCTTTAGCTAACTTAGCTCTCAGTAGGGTTGTTTCACTAAGGCATAAATAAAAAACTTACTTCACCAATTTAAAAAGTAAATATAGCCAATTTAATAAAATATTTTTTTAAGAATAGTTAGTGGCCCACGTAGAAATCGAACCAACTACCTACCTAACAGAAGAATATCTGGCAGCCTGTGGGCCATCTACTTTTTTAATAGATAATCTATCAATTCAGTCAATTTGGATTTCACGTCGAGTGGCTATTCCCACAAGGTACTTGAAAACTTAGAGAATAAAAAAGATCGAGAACTAAAAATATTTAAAGACGGTAATCAACAACTAAAATATCTTAAAATCTATTAATTATTATTATCAAAAACGTGAAAAAAAGTTAATCTTTCATTAACTTTCATAAGTAGTAGTTCCACTAAATTTAATAGATGCTGGATTTGGATTTTTTCCAATTGAAAATAATCGACTGTTGATAGCTGTACGGCCTGGGTTTACTTTTTCAGGGAATACGCCATCTTTTGGATGTAAATACTGAACTTCACCACTAGGAAAAATTCGATAAATTTTATAATCATTAATCTTAAAAGTACGAAGTTGTGTTCCTAATGCTAAGCATTGTTCCTTACGTGCCATATATAACAAATTTTCTCCTTTACGCATAATGGCTGCACCACCTGTAGGCATCTCAAAGATTTGTTCTTTTGTGCTAGTCCAAGTAATCCCATATTTTTCTTCAACTTCAGCAGAACGAAGCCAGCCTCCAGTACTTCCACCAAATGTAGGAAAAGGTGTTTGTAAATTTAATGTCATCTGTAAAACTTTATAAATGTTTAACTTTCACTATATAATTTTAATAAAAAAACAATAATTTTATTAAAATTATTGAAACTTCTAGCGGAGAATGGATTTGAACCATTGACCTTCGGGTTATGAGCCCAACGAGCTACCAGACTGCTCTACTCCGCATACCTAAGTATATATAAAGTAGACTACCATAATTACGATAATTTTGCAAGTTAGAATCAAATCCATCGATTGAATAGGGAAACTATCCTTTTTTTTCTAAACTTTTTTAATTGAAATGAAACCATTGAGCTACTGAAACAAATCCTAAGACTAGGTTTGAAAAACACCCTACTCTAAAATTTCTTCCCAATAAATAGTCTGAAATAGTGAATGAAGGTATTTTTCAAAACGACTTTATAGAACACGCTACCGAACTAAACGGAGGGCCTAGAATTAAAAAATTCTAGTTAAATTTTTGTTTTAATC
This sequence comes from Neoagarum fimbriatum, assembly GCA_036873965.1. NCBI lineage: Eukaryota > Phaeophyceae > Laminariales > Agaraceae > Neoagarum > Neoagarum fimbriatum. The sequence continues at coordinate 727 of JAYJMC011017943.1, read as the reverse complement.
TACTCGCTTTTCCTTGTAAATTTCTTAAATAATAAAGCTTTGATCGTCGAATTTTTGAAGAACGTAATACACCAATTGAATCAATCTTTGGCGAATGGATTAAAAAAATTCTTTCAACTCCAATACCTTGCAACATTTTTCGAACAGTTATTGTTGTATTAATAAAACTATTCTTTTTTGCAAGAATTGTACCTTCATAAAATTGAATACGCTCTTTATCTCCTTCAATAATTTTAACACCAATTTTAACATTGTCTCCAATCTTAAGAACTGGAAGATCTTTTTTAAGAAAAGCATTTTCTATAGTCTGGATTGTTTTTTGAGTATTTAGCTTAATCATCTTTTTTGAATTTTAATTGAACTAGTTTTTTTTAATAATCTTACAATTCGCTTAAAAAAAAAACAATATAGAAAAATAATTAACCTACATTCGACTGGGTTCGAACCAGTGATGTTCCAGAGGAAAACGGATTATGAGTCCGGTGCCTTCGACCACTCGGCCACGAATGCTTATAGATTTTTCAAGTTGTATTTTTAATTTTTTTAACTATGGAAATGCCTTAAAAACTGAATGAAAGCTTTTTTTGGGAAATCTAATTTTTATTTTAAGAATAATAATTCTATTTCCCAAAAAAATAGGTTTATTTCCTATCAAGATTGATAGATAAATGATAGATAAATGAATAAGGTTATGGAACTGATGGGAGTTGAACCCATGTCCATTTAA
>JAYJMC011006901.1:0-13801 GCA_036873965.1 Neoagarum fimbriatum | reverse complement strand
ACTGCCATCAGATGAAACGTCGCCATACAGCACGAAAAAGAAGGACGACGGCAGTTTCGATCACAGGCTATGGACTAGTTTACGAATGCAGGTGTGGTTGATCCTACGGTCTTTGGTCGGCCGGAAATATGTTGTATACTACAGTAGGGCGTAGGAATGACCCCTCCGCTCCAATGGCGAAGAGGGCATAGTTTGGAACCAACATATATCAATGGGTCATAATGCAGCATCATACCTTGTACCGTATATATTGCCATGTACTTGGTATTTTATGCACACAGCTTTCATACATTGCTAACGATAGGTTTGTTTTAATGGCAAAATGTACGAGCAGACGAGTAGTACTGCCGGCAGTTCCGGAATTACTGCGGAGCGTAAAAAGGCAGCATATCTATATACGAGGCGGTTCGAGCAACAAACGAAACATCCGACCTTCGGGCCTTAAAACAATTAATAAGCTGAATAAGTCGGCACTAAGCGTATCCACGTGACAGTATCAACCAGGGGAACACATCGGTGAAGGCTTTTTTTGCCTCCGAGTCGCAGTTCGCAAGATATGGGAATTGTTCGTATTGCGTGGGGAGCCGTTGTTGCATAGGGATTTGCGATGTCTATACCGATATATATAATTAGCATTTACGCCGTAACTCGGTCAATACGTAGTCATTCGACAGAAAAATGTGTTGACATTGTCGCATCAACAAGAAGAAGACGTTTACGACACATATTTTGTTTTGCAAGCCGTGAGGGTCTGTTATGCAACGCCTGCCAAATTACTAGAACAACGTATTGAGCAAATTATAAACCTAAGGGAAATATTACCCTTCCGGGAAAACATTTTTGCCCCATGGTTTTTGAGAGTTTGGAAGCAAAATTCGGCCTTGTTTTTCTTCATGGCAATACTAAATAAGTGAGTGTGGTCCTTTTCTTTTCGTGCCTAGAGTTACGGTCGAAGATGCCGAAAACCCCCGAAAGATCGTCAAGTTGGGCCTTAAGAACGAAAACAAAAAAGGCCAGCCTTCAGATTGTACCGTAGATCGACGGTCAGATACGACCATTCCAAGCTCACAAGCCGCGGGTTCGAGTCTAGCGGTTAATCGTCTTTTGTTTGGCAGTTATTTTTTAAGTATTTTGGTTTTCTTCCCTTGGGTTCGAGCCTCGGTGTATCCGATATACTCTACTTTTTTTGTTTCTTTTAGTTTTCTTCCCTCTGTTTTTGTATCCTATACGTACCGGCTCAAAAGTGAAATTATTCGTGTTCATACATATTATACTGGATACTGCTTGCTGTCTGTGGTACTGCTGGTGCTTGCCGCTGCTGTCGTTGTTGAAGTTTCGCGTACATAGGAGTTGTGCGGCTGCTGCTGCTGCTACGAACGAGTATTGCAGTTAAGTAACGGCACCTTCATCAAGTAGATCCAAGAAGTTGAAACCGAAGCGGACTGACTGGGGGAGATCAACCATAACAAACAGCTATGAACAATGCAAGTGCGTGTGTTTCTTTGTATTCGGCGTTCTTTCTCTGCGGTTTACCATGTTCTATTATTTGCAGCCCTCTTGGCAGTGATGCAGCACTTACAGCCTCTGTCAATGACACCCTCGATCGTAGCGGGCATGCACAAAGCCGCAGACGGGCGTCATAAATACAAGGACGATATTGTTGGAGGTATATGCCCTCAGCGCTCCTCGGCTTTATTGACGTAGATTTTGGCGTTTTGCGCGCTAGACCGCGATGAGGTCGACCCCTCTGTCCGAAACCCCCTCATCGTGCTCCCTGACCCCTTCTGCGCCGGGGGCGGCCTCGGCTGTGGTCGCGTCGTGCCCTCGCGAGCGGTGCTGAAATCGTTTTGGTAGCAAAGATACAATAATAATAATAATAATAATAATAATAATAATAATAATAATATGGTTCTGACAGAAGGTACGTGTAAATACATCTCAATCGGACCTCAAACACAACAAACTTGTTAATCTATTCGAACGTTAGAATTTGTTGAGTAATGACTCTGACGGTCCGAGTACAAACCTCGGCATGCCCTTCGTTTCCTTTTCATCTTTACGAGTACGTACCAGGGTTATGGTTTGGTGGTGAAATGTTGCGCTGGCGCACCATTTGTCAGAGAGTTCTGGCAAGCGCACCACAAAAAAGGTAGACGTGCGGCTTGACGGAAAACGCTTTTTTACCCCCGCACGTTTTTTCGACGCCGGCGAAAACTAATGTGCGGGGCCGAATTCGCCGTTGGCGAAAAAACATTTTTGGGTCTGTTTTGGCCGTAGGCGAAAATTCGTCATGTGCCTTTTATGTGATATTTTCGTTAATTTCATGCTGAATTTATTCGGGGCTTTCCTTTCTTCAGGAACAAAGTTCAAAATTATGACGTTTTTCTCTATCCGAGGATGAAACAAACCACCCAAGACTCGCAAATATAGATAAAGGTGTTTCAATGATTCTGATGAGAATCTAACCAGAAAATAGCTTGATTCAGTAACCCCGTGATTACAATGCCTGGTGAATACACGGAAACCTTTGTTCCCAACTATTCCAGAGGGCACAGGGCACAGACATAAGTGCTATGTGACATAGCGAAGGCGAATTGCTGCCGTCTGCTGGTGGGGAATTGAGGTGATAAGGGGGCGAATCAATTGATTTCGACATTTCGACGATTCCCCAGAGTTGACCTGCGCGCTGACATTTTAGCGCTTTATGTACTGATGGCATCCATCAGATATGCATGCAGTTGTGTGCAGCATCTGTTTGTGTCTGTTTGATTCCTATTCGCATGACATGCTTTGACAGTCTGGGTCACGCCTGCTATAGGGTAAGAAGAGCGAATGAGACATACATTTTGAGAAAACTTACCCACATATATTCTCCCACACCATGCGCTGGAGCGCTTATTATAACCCAGGTACGTGCACTTATTTTCCCCATTTGGTTTTGCTAGGAATTTCATGGCCGGGGTTAAAACCCCGGCATGCCCTCGATCTACCTATTTTTTGCATTTTTTTATCATCTTTTTGATTTTTGTTTTGGTGTATGTTGACACAACGAAGTGGCTCTCGGATGTGTGTCTACCTACTGCAAACAGACCTCGGACTTTTTTTTTGTTTCCTGGGTGCTGCTTGCTGCTGCTGCACAACGTAGTATCATATGTATGCTGTACTTCTACGGCTTGCCGTTTGTCGTTCCACGGCAGCCGCTGCTGCTGCTGTTTGCTGTTGTCGTATTTACATACGTACGAGCAGTGCGTAATGTCGCATTTAAGACATCCTCGACCGTTATGCGCATGCACGGAGCCGCAGGCGGGCGTCAGCCCGCCGCGATGAAGCCTCTGTTGTATTTTTTTTTATAACACTTGTCCACGTATGATATGGTACTCGTACTTCACTCGTACAGAACTCGTACTGAGTCTCGTTCGTATCAGTACGAGTTTGATACGAGTTCTAGGTGCGTACGTATGATATGTACCAGCATGTTTTTACCAGGATACCACGAGATCGAGTGTGCCAATCATAAAGAGTCCTGATACATATTCTACGAGTATGATAGGGTCCTATATGACGATACGACTGTGGAGCAATTACCTGTGAGCCACACAAGTTGTGGTATACCTGGTATAGAGGTACGTGCAGCAGTGCTTCATGGCTGAGGGCCTACACCTGAGGTTTCCTTTGTAGGTAAGTATATTGTCGGGATGCCTTTGAAGGGGCGATTTCCGAAATCCGAAATACTTGGTTTTAGAGTAGGTTTTGAGCTTTTCGCGTCGATCATACCGCTCTTGTCCGTAAGTGTTAAGATCCTTTAGGTACCAATAAAATCATCAAAACGGTCTTAATTTGCCGTACAATGAAGTGCTGCTGTATTGCACTCTACCCGGAAAGTAAAGGAGTGTTGGTGTATTAAAATGGTTACCAAAGCCGTCTTACCTTGCCCGACAGAGTTGTACTCTGCTGCTGCAGTACTTCTGCTGCTGTGAAATTTGAAAGAAAACGCGTCTGTTCTGCTGCAAGTATAGGATTTTGCCCACTGCTGCAGGCAGGCACCATGGCTCAGATGCACGGAAACGAAGCTTCTGGTGGTGGTGTTGTAGAATAATCTGCCGTTTATGTGGTCTGCGAGTCCTCGCACGCGGATAACACCTATGCTTCTGGGCAACAGGTACGTAGCGGGGCAAGGCAGGCTGCGCCGGCTCAGACCATCGTACCCCCTCACAGCGACCGAGCGCAGGTCGGAGAACCACAACAACCCACATATTACAGCTGGGACCCACCACCACACGACCACGGTGTCGGGCCGCCGACTGTGGCGTCGATTGCGCGAGCGTCCGAGCTGCAAAGCGGTTCACTCACTGTCTCGCCACCGTCCGTGCTTACAAAGACTTTAGATAACCTTCATTCCATTGATGCTACCTGGCCGGATAATGAGAAATTAAACCTGTGCTTGTCGCGTCCTTATGTATCGGAGGTATGCCGGCTTCGCAGGGAAATAATATGCTGGTTTTCCAGGGTTGCGGCAAAATATATTTTGGCGTTTTCGACGTATATACTGACTCCCCGAACAGGTGTTTTGACTTATTTTTCACCTTCAATTTAAGGACTTTCACACCGCCGGAGGCTTTCTTCCCCTAGAACACGAATGAAGAAAACAGCTCTGAGAATGTTACCTCTACTCGTCGGTCTTGTCTTATTCTGGCCGGGTTGTACATGGCTTCACTAAACCCCGAGATCGAGACGCGGTACGGCACCGTGTTTGTGGTTTTCGGATGCGTGTTTAGTCTCTTCACCGCAAGTGGGGCGAGTTCTTCGCTCGCTGTTGAAATTGAATATTAGCGACCGACACGGATATAACCTTTCTTTCTTCCCGACAAGCGAAGCGACAGTCGGGAACGACAAAGATACGCGTATGCCGTTACCCCTGTTACCCGCGGTGCTCTACTTTCCTCTCGCACGAGGTGCGCAAGTCAAAGTGGGGTACTAACGATGGTCGACATCCTAGCTCTGATATAATAGTATGATACGGCGTGAGGGTGGAGTCCCTACACGTGCCCGTGGAGTAAGCTCCCGACAACAATCGAGGGGAACTCCATTATAGCAACAGACTACAGTACATACCGCTGAAACCAATAAGTTCATACCTGATGTGATGCAAACTGTTTCCGATACCGCCACGAGGTCATGTGGCGGAACGTACAGCACAATACCACACCAAGCTGCCATCAGCAACAAGCTTGTATAAAATGGAAGCCATCTCGTATGTAGCAGTAGGTTACATACAATTGAAACCAACGCGCTCATTGCATAAATAAAATGCTTTCCAATACGGTCGTGGGGCCACGGCGTGGGCGGAATACTACACCGTACCTTACAAATGTCACATCAAGCTGCCATCAGCATCAAGCGCTGGATAAAAACAACGACAATGTCGAAAGTAGCCGTCGGTTACATACCACTAAATTCAACACGCTCATGGGATGCAAACGTTTTCCAACACGTTGATGGAAACACGCGCCGGGTGGGGAGTTAACCCATACCTCAAACTGCCACACAAAGCTGCCGTTAGCATCAAGCTTGACAACTTGAAAATCGCCTCCGACGTAGCCAGCCAAGACGACGGATCCATCCTGGCCCATGACCGCTGCCTCGATTTTGTCGTCGCCATAGCTCGTAGTTATATTCTGTCAATCGTTGTAACGTACGTACGTGGGCATGGAGAATACGAAGAATCCATGCAAGGGAGTCGATACGATCGATATGAGTATGCATGCATGATGCATGACACAGTCGGCGGGCGTGTCATGTATGACAAAAGAGAGTTTGGCCGATTATAGACGACACCCCCGCCCTCCCCACCCTCCCCCACCCCCGACCATACCACCTACCAAACGCATACCAGCGTGATTACGAACAAAAACAAGAGGCAATACGTAGGCGACCGCTGCATTTGGGACAGGGTCCAGCTCCAATATACCAGTACTATATTTAGTGCAAAACTTTAATAAGGTACACCTGCTCCTGATTGAATCAAGCACAGCTATGCTTTGGGACAAAGTAAAAAGAATAGTTGCCCCCCCTGGTCGTGTACCACTCGTCCATTCGAATGCCCCATTCAATCGTGGTTGGGCCACTCTACCTTGCGCCAATCGCTACGCCCAGCCCAACTCGCGTGTGTGGCGTACGACACGACATATATGTCTCAGATACGTGGTACCAGGCATGCGTACGAGTATGATTCAGAACAACAGCAGTATCGTTATATGGGGTGATGTGTGATTTGGCCTCTGGATATGAATTGCTTGTTAAACTAAATGCATAGTCTAGACCAAAAACAATTGAAACCCAGGCAGACTTGCGAGATTCAGTTTTTCCTGGGCAGTTGTCGCGCATAAAAACAGATAAAATGTGATTTCTGCCAATCACATGGTATGTGGGGCATGTGTTTACTCGAGTATCCGCGTAGGTAGGCTGTACATGATTTTGAGTCATTATGGACCAGCAATACATATTTTTGGTTATTGTCCATACAGTTTATAATATACCAGGTACATACGTTTACCCGTAATTTGTAGTTGATGTTGTCCGTCAAATTTCAGCGTGTAATTTTCTGCTGAATATCTACCTCAGTGATGGATATTATTCTACTTTCCGGCGGGAGCCGATGGGAAATTGCCGGGCCCCCATGGGCTGTCCGGGGCTCCCACGTTGGAGTTCGTGGACTCCCGCGTGCTTCGACGTGGGAGCTCTTGTTGTCGCGCCGCGTACCATGGGCCTTACAGTGGTTACTCCCCCGGCGTCCCACGCGGCAACCTGCAGCGATTATTCCCACCGATGGTGCCGACGTCGAACCTAAACCTGTTACGACACCACACCCTAGACAATAGGTTCCAGGTCATTAGGCAATCGATAAGAACCCATTCCAATAGGAGGCCTATTGTTCCTTGTTATAGGTATCGATTGGCACTTTTAGAATTATATTGTGGCCGACAATGGGTATCGATTGGCGCGTTCATTGGCCTACTGTTCGGCCAATATTGTACTGACATGTAATCGCAAACCTATCGCTGAAAGAGATAGCTATCGATAGGCATTTCGAGAACCGTATTATTCAGGCGATATAATATTGGGACTTAGAGGCGAAACCTATTGTTTCGGACGGTAGATATCGATAGACCTTTGACCATTCTATTGTTTCGGTGTTGGAGAACAAGGCGCTCAAATTGAACCCGCCTCGGTACAACAACTCCAGTTCGTACTCCATCATCCACGCCGCACTCCCCTGCAGCACACCGGAGAATCCCCGGATCCGGCACTGTCTGTCCTAGTGGTGACCTTAGAAGCTTCAGGTGGATCGTTTCAACAAGGTGATGATTACGATTTATGCATGTTCGATATGAAGCTCAAGCCTGCAGTGTTCTAGAGCGACGTGTTTGTGTGCCGTTCAAGTCCATCTTATACCCTGGATAATACCCTATCGAATAGGCTATAGGGCCAACAATAGGTCGGAAATCATCACGATCGATACCTATCGAGGGGCACAATCGCTTGGATTCGGGGTATATCGGTAGGTATTGTCAGCCACAATAGGGTTAGGGTCGTGGCCACACTAGCCTATTGCCCGACCGATTTTGGTTGCCGGTTTGTAGGGGTCTACATCGATACCTGTTGCTTGTAAAATTATACCGTACCTTGTATAGTTTAGCGCTATAATATAGTTTAGCGCTGGAATATAGCTTCGAACAACAGATACCGTGTACCCTATTGTTTGAATGAATATCTTGGAGATGATAGCAATATATTCCTTGACGTACTGATTGCTGTCGTATTTCGAAACAACAAATATACAACACCTTGTACGATTTTTAAACGATAGGTTGGTGAGGATATCAATCGAAACCTGCTGCTGCTGTTTGACAACAGAACACCACTACTACCGTTCCGAGGGTATCGATCATTCCAATTTCTATGGACCTATTGGGCAAAGGAATAGGTATCGATCGACAATTTCACCGTCCTATTGCAGGTTACAGTAGGTATAGATGAGCAATACCCCAACCTATTAACATACCAATATGCGTATTCAATTGACTATTGTCCAGGGTGCTATGTACATATTGGTCAAAGCCATACGTATCGATAGATAGTTTCACATAGCTATTGGTCAAAGCAATAGGTATCGATATAAAAATTGTAACGTATATATTGGTCAAAGTAACAGGTAAGATCGACAAGGTAACACACCTATTGTAAGAACAATTGCCTATTGTGCCGATTGCTCAGAACCTATTGTCGAAGAAATAGGTATCGATAGACGGACACACACACCTATCTTAAGAGCAATAGCCTATCGCACCAATTTGTCTGAGCCCATTGCTTGAAGCAATGGGTATCGATCGAAAAAATCGCATACCTATTGAAGGTGTCAATAGGTATCGATATTAAGTATCCCAACCTGTTGACATGCCAATTTACATTTTCAATAGGCTATCGCCCAGGGTAAATAAACGACACACATCTTATTAGCGCGTATGACAGATATCTGGAGGGCATACCGCACACGTTTGCGAGTGCTCCCATTATTAACAACGGGTGCCTATGCGAGCTTCCGCAACTGCCCACGCGTGTAGTCTGGCATCTCATACGAGTTTCTGAGTGCCCACGCAAACGCCCACGCGAGGGCCCCCCGGTAGTCTTTTTTTCCCCATGCCAGTGGCCACGCGAATGACCACGAGCACATGCGAGAAAAAACGCAAATGACCGCCCCAGAGAACGCCCGGAAGAGGTTGTAGTTCCCACGCGATCGCGCGATACCCCCAGAACGAATTGTCATGGTTCCCACTCGAGTAACCGCGAATTCCCAAGCGACCGCCCGCGAGAAGAAACAAACCTTGAGAGCCTACTCGGTAATTCATTTGTCTTAATTGCGCCGTAACTTGCGCGGGTACCACAGCGGACACACGGCCAGAGCTCGGAAATCGGCCGGAGCTCGCGTTAATTGGCGTAGACACTCAGGATAACCTGGAACTGGAGTGGGCACTCGCGTTTTCTAGCGTGGAACTAAATGAACTTGGCGTGGCTGTCCAATATACCCACTGGTGTGATGGGTCGGCCCTCGAAGTGTTTCGAGCTAAGCACTATTGACATAAAGATACACAGGGTACACATGTACAAGGTTCCCCTTCGGGATGTAGATGACTTGATATCCCGTGGGTATCACAAGTGGAAACTATCGAACACAGGCGTTCCATACACTGCTGCTGCGAAGTTGGTCGTGATTCGATCTCCTGCCGAGCACCGCACACACGCACATACAAGCACCGTGGCTGTCACGCTGTCACAATGGCACAGCTATCTCAGCGGCGACCGCTGCTGTTGTACCGCTGCTGCTGTTGTTCCGCTGCTGCTATTGTGCCGCTGATATTCGATAGCTGTGTACTGCTGTATGTGGATGGGCGGCGGGTGCTTTTGAGATTCAGATAAGGAAGTACACTCGTATGACACGTCATTGCGGGATGAGGTCGTGAAGAAGATTGTTTCGATGGCACACACATGCACACACCCACACATAAAAATTAAGCCGTCGTGGCCGTCACAAAGCGAAGGCTTTGCCGTTGTAGCGTGGCTGCAGTGGTTCCATGTGTTTTCCTACTCCGTGTGAGCCATGCTTCCGTCACATGCATTCCATGTAAGTGTATGTATATGACGCTCCTCTGCGGTTGTGTGCAACACCTGTGTACTCTGCGCACTGCTCTCTGTGTGGGACAGCTCCTTTATAATCCAGTTTCTCCTCATTGTGTTGGTCCGTCGTTCGTTGTCTGCAACTCTGCTCATATGATACCAAGGCAGAATCTGGCAGGAAATAAGTAGATCGACCGATAATGCACGTACGTGTGATATGGATGCATACATCTGCGTTGATACCAAAATGTCGGCACCAAACTGTCGGCACCAAAATGCTCTTTTGGTTTTTTAAGCTTCGTACAACTGCACATACCACAGAGAGAGCTGCACAAAGGCCTGCAGCATGGTACGGACTACTGCTGCACGACGCTTGATGTATACCTCGTTCAAGTCGGTGTAGTCCTTGATGTCTCGTGCGTGCTGTGTACTGTGTACTCTCGTCATGCGGCGGGGCAACAATCAATACTTCATGCCGATGAAAAAACAGCCTCACGGGTTTTGCATGGCATCGTCGAGGCGATGCAAAGTAGGAACGCCATCCCGTGGTTACGTTCCAGTATCTGCGACATTGAACCCAAAGAACACGTGCCACGGACGTTGGCCAGGGATCAGACTTGAGCCGTGTGTACACCGCGGGCCCGATGCGTGCCCCGCGAGCGGAAGCGCGAGAATCGATTCACGGGCGCCGCAGAAATCAGTGAAAATATCCCTAACAAGTCAATTTGGTTCTTAGTAGTATCTGGTTCGCCTTCGGGATGTGGTTGATTTGAAATCCCGGGGGTGTCGCAAGTTGAAAAGGTGGACACGGGCGCTCCTATGGATACCGGTATGCGCCTAGGTGAGGTTCGCTGCTGCTGCTGTACGCTGCTGTTGAACTGCTGTGAACTGAGCGGGTGCTTTTGATATCGAGAGAGCGCGTGGGTGGAAATCGTCTAGATTGTTCAGGAAGGCACGCACAACACACACGCATACACACACAGAAGCAACGTTGGCTGGTGTCACAAACGGAAGACCTTGAAGTACGCCTGCTGTCATACCATGTCTTCCACAACGTAAAAACACTTGGGGGATGGTGTGATATGCAGACAGCAGCAGCAGACAGCACGGCAACCAAGATAAAGCTAAATAAACACGCCGAAATAGCGGCGCACGTCTTGAGACTGCTGTGTGTTCTTGATTCCCATGAACACGGCTGAAGGATCCTACGGTAAAATCGCTCGCACATGCAGCATCGTTCGTGGCTGTTACAAAAGGAAACGCTGGACGCGTGGCTGCTGTTGTACCGTCCTGCTTCGCCGGAGTATAGTGGCTTTGAGTGTTGGTGTGGTACAGGTACAGCAGCAGATCGACAATCAACGAGGTGAGGAGAGCACTCGAAGGGTAGGTGCAGTTAGATGCGTGTGGGCCATGGATCCATGTGTTCGTGCCTGCAACACACTTCTCACGGTGCAAATACATGTGAATGCCACGGTTCCATGTGCCATCCAACGATATGTGCGTGCCATGGTTCTATGGACCGTATGGTCGTTCCATGTGTCATGTACTCCATGTGCTCCATGTGCCATGATTACATGCTCGCTTCTGAACATGCCAGATCATTGCGACTGTGGGTTTCTGTGGTACATTGGTGGTGGCGGCATCACGGAATGCCACTCCGTTATTAACTGTCGTATCGGGCTCCTTTGCATGCTCAGCGCACGAGCTCTACGGGGTGCGCACGCGGCCCAAATCTTTGTTGTGTGTATGCTGCGTGCCCCGCGACCGGAAGCACCAGAAACGACCACGGGCGCAGGAGACATGCGTGAAAATATATAAACAATAGTCAATTTGGTAGTTCGTAATACAAAGCCCCCCTTCGGGTAGTGGGGTGGCCCTCGCGGGTGACACAAGCTGGTATGACACAGGGAACAAATATCAACCGGCACACAGCGGTACTCGCAGTATGAGAGTCTCATTCGTAACCAACGGAAGATTTATTTACAAACTGGCGTTACGCCACATAAATAACTCAAACAAAAACGCCATTTTATCACGAATCGTGACGTCAATTTTTCACGAGTTTGCCAAACGTTTCCATTTTCATCAGTCGTGACAAATGTCACGATTCGCGTAAACGTTCCTTTTGATTGTCACGAGTGATATGAATGCATGCACCTGCGTTGATACCAAAATCTCTGCACCAAAATGCGAACTTGTTTTACCAAGCTTCGTACAACTGCACATACTACAGAGAGAGCTGCATAGAGGCCTGCAGCATTGTACGGACTACTGCTGCTGGACGCTTGATGTATGCCTCGTTCAAGTCGGTGTTGTCCTTGATGCCTCTTGCGTGCTGTGTGCTGTGTTCTCGTCATGCGGCGGGGCAGCAACAAATACTTGATGGCCATGAAAAAACAGCCGCACGAGTTTTGCATGGCACCGGCGAGATGGTGAAAAGTACGAACGCCACCCCGTGGGTACGGTCCGAACATTTGCGACATCGAACACCAAGAACACATGCCCCGGATGTTGGCCGGAGATCAGACTTGAGCTGTGTGTACACCGCGGGCCCGATGCGTGCCCCGCGAGCGGAAGCGCGAGAATCGATTCACGGGCGCCGCAGAAATTCGCGAAATATCCCAGAAACGTATATTTGGTACTTAGTAATACATAGTTCCCCTTCGGGATGTGGTTGATTTAAAATCCGGGGCGTGTCGCAAGTTGAAAAGGTGCACAAGGGCGCTCCTATCGACACCGGTATGCGCCTAGGTGAGGTTCGCTGCTGCTGTCGTACGCCGCTGTTGAACTGCTGTGAACTGAGCGGGTGCTTTTGAAATCCAGAGAGCGCGTGGGTGGAAATCGTCCAGATTGTGTTAAGGATGACACACACAACAAACACGCATACACGCGCACACACAGAAGCAACATTGGCTGGTGTCACAAACGGAAGACCTTGAAGTACGACAGCTGTTATACCATGTCTGCCACAACGAAAAAATCTTGGGGGGTAGTGTGATATGCAGACAGCAGCAGCAGGCAGCACGGCAACGAAGATAAAGCTAAATAAAGACGCCCAAATTGCGGCGTTCTTCTTGAGACTGCTGTTTGTTCCTGATTCCTATTAGTACAGCAGTGGGATCCAACCGTAAGATCGCTCCCACATGTAGCACCGTTCGTGGCTGTTACAAAAGGAAACGCTAGACGCGTGGCTGCTGCTGTTGTACCGTGCGGCTGCCTCGGAGTACAGAGGCTTTGAGTGATGGTGTGGTACAGGCACAGCAGCAGATTGACAATCAACGAGGAAAGGAGACCACTCGAAGGGTAGGTGCAGAGAGATGCGTGTCCGCCATGAATACATGTGTTCGTGCCTGCAACACACTTCTCACGGTGCAAACACATGTGAATGCAACGGTTCCATGCGCCATCCAACGACATATGCGTACCATGGTTCTATGGGCCGTATGGTCGTTCCATGTGCTCCATGTGCTCCATGTGCCATGATTCCATGCTCGCTTCTGAACATGCCAGAACGGTGCGAATGTGGGTTTCTATGGCACATGGACGGTGGCGGCATCACGGAACGCCACCTCGTGATTACAGGCGGGATCACGCTATTTTTCCTGCTCAGCGCACGCGCTCTACGGAGCGCGCACGGGGCCAAAATCTTTGTTGTGTGTATGGACGGGTCTGCTGCGTGCCCCAAGACCGGCAGCGCGAGAAAACACCCACGGGCGCCGGAGACATGCGTGAACATTAAAAAAAAACAGTCAATGTGATACTTCGTAATACAAGGCTCCCCTTCGGGGAGCGGGGTGGCCCCCGCGGGGTGACGCAGGCTGGTATGCCACAGGGAACAAATATCCAGGGCTTTTCGCGGGTCATGACCCGACCCGCGGGTCGGGTCAGGAGGGGTTCAAAATGTCGCGGGTCGGGTCGGGTCGGGTCAAGACATCTCAAAATTTTCGCGGGTCGGGTCGGGTCGGGTCAAGAAATTTTCAATTCTCGCGGGTCGGGTCGGGTCGGGTCAAGATGTTTTCAAATCTCACGGGTCGGGTCGGGTCGGGTCAAGAGGTTTTGAAATCTCGCGGGTCGGGTCGGGTCGGGTCAGGAGGTGTTCGAAATGTCACGGGTCGGGTCGGGTCATGAC
>JAYJMC010995877.1:0-13837 GCA_036873965.1 Neoagarum fimbriatum | reverse complement strand
TTGCAGGAAAAAACTATACAAGGGTGCATGTAATGCGCCCCTTCTGTGCGCCTCCTACGAGCAGCCGCCAGCACGTAACATCGGAATTCTTGCGTCAGCTTGAGGGTTGTGCGTCGAGGGGGCCGTCGCATCTTCAGGCTGTCCCTCCACGGCTTACTTGCCGACAGTCCTAATTGATTGAGCATGCGACGGGCGAAAACCATGCCGGGCCGAACTACTTCGCAAACGTGCAACAACTTCCCGGTTAACGGCCGCAACTCGACCTCCGAGGCCGACACTCGGTCATCCGGGCACTGGCGCAGTAAGTCACGAGGTTGAGGGAGCTTGGCGGGTGGCAACGTTATCGTCCTAACTACCGTATCAATCTCTCAACCTAGAACCTGAGGCTTTGTGTCCCAAGACGTCACTTTACGAGCCGCCAAGAGAGGCGGGTCTGTCTCGCGCAGGTTACCGAACAAACGGAAGTGGTCCGATGCAAGCGACGCCGACGCCAGCAAACCTGGTGATCTCCGCCTCCCTGAGGAGGACGTCCAGCCCGCTTTCCAACTTCCGCCCCGCTTACGTGTCGGTGTTTTTCGCTTGTGTGCGCAGATCACTCGTTCGCTTCAGAAATAACAGAAATAGAACAAGAACCGATCTATCGCTGGGTCGCTGGTCGGCTACTATCACTTGCTTCTTCTCTGATCGCACAGCCTACTCGGTACCGTCTCTGGCACCCCGACGTGCGCGCTAAGTTACCTAGCTGCGCGAGTCAACCGAAGAGTAATGGCCACCAACTACCATGTGGTGGACCGCTACCCGCCAGCCCATGGAACAACAACCCTAAATTATATCGCGTCCAAACAAACAACGGGTTACGCCACTTGCGGTTCCGGAAGGGGCATAACCCTCTCCTTTGGCTAAGGCTCGCGGCTTATTGTGATCTCAACGTAAAGCGTAGGCTCTTAAAGGCCATTCATTATATAGGTGTTAGAGCGGCGTTCCTCGCTGAGCACAATCGCTTAGCTCTAAATTCAAATTAAAAAATGCAACTCTTAACTCCCAAATTCTAAACACATGTCGCGTACTGTACCTCGCATTTACTCAGGGATTGCAATCCCTTTAGCCCCTCTTATGGTGGCAATCCTCTTTGCCCCTCCTATGTTTGCAATCCTCTTTGCCCCTCCTATGGTTGCAGTCCTCTTAGCCCCTATTATGGTTGCAATCCCTTTATCCCCTCTTATGGTTGTAATCCTCTTAGCCCCTGTTAGCCCCTCCTAGCCCCGTGTACAGCCGGGTTTATGGCTCCATCTTCTTGCCTGGATGTGTGTACCAATTGTCTACCAGGTACCAGGTAATCTACATTCAAGGTTTATACGGCTTACGCCGCCCCGCTAAACGGAGCAATCCCAAGATCCATGAACCACCAATTTATGCACGAAAATCCGTTGAAAACGTTAATAATGATTTAGCTTTATGTTTCCGTGGTGCCACTCGGTGATAATTCTACACGTTGTTTAGGACAATTGCAATCCACCCCATGCACCACAACTTCAATTCCAATCCACCCAATAGATTAATGACCTCCGCCTGCTTTCACGAAAAACACGCCGAGAGGCTTACCAAAAAGGGCACCTTCCACATCGCGCTATTATACGAGTATCATTCGTACAACTTTCGAACACGCTCCACCGATGAAAGTTTTGAAAACGTCCCGGCGGTCTACTCGTATCCGTCTAAAAATCGTGCCATGACGCGCGTGACCAGTGACCATAACGCATAACTAACTTAAAATCAACGTCAATTCCAATCCATCCCAACCGGCGCAACGGTTCAACGGCTCTTCTGTAAATTCAATGCTTCAGTATGCGAGCGTTTAGCGAAAGTGTGCTGTAGCATCATTCAATCCACCCCATGACGCAAATTTAGCAGGACACATACCAAGTAACGTCCATCCCAACCCCATGACCGAGCGTAATACTAACCTCGATGCATTATATTGTCGTGGCACATAGAATACACTGTACGACACTCTCAAACGTGAAATGCCTCAGCTTGCGTCAAGAAGTTTTCACTGGCGGGTCATTTACAGACTGTGTTTATTTCGGCGTATACTTATTGACGCCATTTTCTTGCCGTCCAGGATTCAACGCGTGCCTGCAGAAAGAAGAAGACGGTGTGCTCGTTCCTGCTGACGCCTGCACACCTGACGCCGATGGGGTCTTGTGAGTCCCATATACCGTAGTCATACAGGCATTGCGCGTTAATGGCTTATTCTACACTATACTACTGCCGCTCACCGGTACCGGTACATATGACATGCAGTACATGACACCTGTACATTGTATCGTAGTATCAAAAAAATGCTGGGGCAGGCGGAATGTCTTGTTCCAGAATGGGTGCATTTGCACACAACCTTCAGCTTGAATAATGACCCTCGGTTAGATTGTTTTCCTGCACATCTCGGCCTCTTTCTTCGTGCTCGTTCCCATGTATTGAGTGTAGCATACCCTGGTATGCATTTGTTTGTGGTGTTCGAACAGCGGCTACGAGGAGGTATTCATGGTATTGATGGCACCTGGATTTTTTTTCTTTCTTGTGCATGGTTGCAGGGAGGGCCTATACGACTGCGACATAACAGACGAAGACCACAAAGAACTGGCGGTATGCCTGTCGGTCAATCCTTCGGCCATCATCGACCTGTGAGTTTATCCAGCCCTTTTCGAAACTCCAATAATTTTCCATGTCTGGTTCTAAGTAAATAGCCTGTCAACAATTTGTGGGGGCGGTTCCAAAAGTAAATTTTGCTGGTTGCTGCTGTTCTGCCATGCTAGGTATGGGATACCGAATGGTTTCCTTTAACTCCCCTCGTTGTGCCCTCCTTATGCCTTGCGCTATCCTTGTTCTCTCCTTATGCTCTCCAGTGCTCTGCTTATGCCCTTCTTTGTGCCCCCTTGGTGCTGTCCCTGTCCTCTCCATGTGCCCTCGTTGTGCTCTCGTTGTGCTCTCGTTGTGCCGTCCTTATACACGGCGTATCGTGGGTTGATGACTGAAGGAGCCTCGGCGAAAACAATCTGAGGTCGGTTCCTGAAGGCGTCTTCGCCGAAATGAGCAACCTCAGGGATCTGTGAGTGGGACCGAGCGCCGCTCGCGATGACGCTCCCGGGCGTTTAAAAGGCGTGATGTAACAAGCAAGGCTTTCACTACTGTAGTATCACTATTACAGTAGCAGTATAGAACTTCGTACAGCTTCATCCGTTGTGGCGCGGACGGTGTGTGTCGCTTGCTTTGTGTTACACTCCACTCTACTGTACTGCATGAACATGTTGCACACCTGAACATATCACGATGTGCAGTAGATCATCTAGACCATATCCTGTGCTAGATCATGACCATTACACGGCTCCCACCACGGCTTCCACCGGGCAACAGATGCTGTTTCATACATACCAGGAAAATATCTGCCGTAAAATCTAGACCATGAAATAAGGATCTGTGATCTGTCTATTGTGTGAAATATTGGTTTGTGTGCGCCCAATCTCCTGTACTGTGTATGTGTTACCATCCCTTGTCCCAGGTCGTTCTACCTAAACGCGGTTCGGACGTTCCCTGTGGGAACCTTCGCTGGACTCAAAAACTTAAGGCATATGTGAGTACGGCCGCCCGAATACTGTAGCATCTGTTCCGTACACATATTGAGGAAATATGGAAAATGCAGCAATCTCACGCAGTGGGGTCCATCTTACCGTGCTGCTGCAGCAGGTGGCTCATATTTAACAGTAGTATTATAGGTGGCGAGCATATATACTCGTATCACCTACCGTGAATCTCGTTTGCCTTTTAGCCTTGACGTTGCCGGGCCCCGGAGGTCGTGCTGGGAGGGTACGTGTATTGTATGAAGGTAAAAAGTACTGTTGTATTCCGGACTCGGAAATAAGCAATATACCGTACTGTACATCGGTAAACGCTTGTCTAAGGATCTGCCTACTGTATGTGTAGACAGTGCAGTTTCTCCTCGATACGTTTAACGTCAATTGAATACAGCAGTTAATTTTAGCATTCGGTCATGTTACCATAGCACTGCTGTATCTGGTGTATCTACAGTAGTGTATCTAGTGTATCGAGAACGACGCCGAAGCGGTGCAAATTGCGTCCTCGGCGTTTGCATGATTGAGATTGTGAGACATAGCTCCCACGTCCAGACGTGTATCTTTCATGTATCACATGTGGGGCTACGAGCTCAAGACAATTGTCTCCCCTGCCTCTGCAGGGATATGGGATGGATGAACCTCGAGTCGCTGCCAGCAGGACTGTTCGATGACACCCCCAAGCTTCAAACCTTGTAAGTTGTTTTCTGCCCACCCTCCGTGCGAAGCCTCGCGCAACCATACCCAGACGCCGGACAAAGCAGCACGACGTGTCTGTTGTGCGTTTTTACGGCACCGTGCAGAACGCTGAGGGGAACACATAACATATACACGTGACAACAAGTACCTGGTATGCGGCTGTTGCTCGACCAGAGGCGTGCCACGGTTTAAGAGAGTTAAGAGAGGGGTACCACCTGCATTTTCTGAGACCCCTTACCTGAGGAGGTCTATACCTCATCCAACACATCCAACACATCCAACAGCCGACTTTGAGAAAGACAGTAAGCTAAACCGGAGAGGCACAATCCAATGGCCTGCGAGGATTCTAAACATTACACATCCGATCCGAGCACATTGGGTAGCTCCGTCACTTCGAATCTTCGAATTATGTTGGCTCAAAAGTGAAACCCTTACTGTATAGCACTTGCAGCACGCCTGGACACGGGTGTTCGATATGAATATTTGTGTTGCCGGTATTCGCAATCGTTGGAAACTTCGTGAAACCCAGCAAAGCGGAAGGCTTGACTGCCGACCACACTTCTGCATGGCTGACTCTTAGTTTTAGAGGCCTTCACCTCCCACACCTGACCCCTGATGTACGCCTCATTCGTTGCGTGGCTTACTCCGATTGCGACAGGTTCATGGGTGAGCAGAGCAATGGGCTCTCCGAGCTCCCTGTAGGACTATTCGAAGGCCTGACCAGGCTTCGAAGACTGTAAGCGCTCCCAGTTTATAGAATAATAGACCCGCAGAACCAGCCGATATACGTTGTCTTTTGATGAGAAGGACGACCTGATATTGGTAGGGTTGGTTGCCTGATGGTTGGGACCTCGGATTTGTTTAAGCGACGGCCGTGGTTTGCAGAGCGGCATCAGTCAGAGTCTTACCCTTCGCCGTCGCCGCCAACGACATGTCCCAACCATGTCCCAACCTTGTCACAATCGTGTCATAACCAAGGTGCGATCGTGTCTCAACCATTTCACAATCACATCACAACCATATCACAATCGTGTCACAACCATGTCACAATCGTGTCAGAACCATGTCATAACCATGATATTACAGTCGCAATCACATCACACGTGTATCACAATCATGTCACAATCCTGCCACAAACGTGTCGCCATCGTGTCACAACCATGTTACAAATGCGTCACAATCGTGTCATAACCAATCGTGTCACAACGATGTCACAATCATGTCACAATCATGTCACACTCGTTTCATAACCAATCGTGTCCCAACGATGTCACAATCATGTCACAGTCATGTCACAATCGTGTAACAATCATGTCAACCACGTCACAATCCTGCCACAAACGTGTCACAATCGTGTCACAACCATGTCACAGTCTCATTCGTGCCACAATCATGTCACAATCACAGCACAATCGTGCAACCATGTCACAGTCTCATTCGTGCCACAGTCATGTCACAATCACAGCGCAATCGCGTCACAATCATGCCACAATCATGCCACAATCATGCCACAATTATGTCACAACCACACGAGCGGCGCAAGCTGTTGCGTAACAAATAAAATCAACATCCCTATCTGCCGGCCTTGCGCATTGACTCAGGGGTATGGGCAGCAACAATCTTTCGACTTTACCGGCGGGCATTTTTTCGACCAACACCAGGCTCTCTAGAATGTGAGAAAGCTTGAACACACGGTCAACGTCGGTCCATCACAGGTCTCCGAAAACATAAAAGTTCAATAATGTGTTGGCCTGACCTCGCTATTAACGCCATTCAAGCTATACAAACACCAAGTTGTCCTGGGCAACGGTAGCACGGTTGCACGTATTATATAAAAATGCGTCGCGCAGGAAACGCGTCGGTCTTCGAGGGTAACCAGACAACGATACTGCGGTAGAGGTGCACATAATGTTTCCGAAGCCCCTCACTTAAGGAGCTCTGTCCCTCTTAGGGTGCCTAAACAAAAAAACGACTTCGAGCAAAATTGTACGCTTAACCCGAAGAAAAACATGACCATCACCTGGCTGTATGGCGAATCATTTTGTAAAACATCTATATGACGATTTGGTAGCAGCTATCTGCTATCAGCTCAGGAGCCCATCCGTCACAAATACGTTTGGCTTAACAGTGCTACACCCCAATTCAAGTTCGCAGTTCGCAGGGAAAATATGACCTATGACCCTTTGGGCCCTCGCCGGCACGTCACTCGCTGCCCGGGGTTTCGATCGCTGCCTGGCTTGTCCACATTTCAACCTCGGTTGGTCGTGTCTCATCGAAGCCAATCTCGCATGCGCGTTCCTGCTCCACAGCGATTTGGGCGATAATCCGATTACCTCATTGCCGGAAACCGTGTTCAATGGCTTGGAGCGTCTACAATCCATGTAAGAGCTCTGCTTGGGTGAAGAGATTCCGCTTGCATGTCACGTTAAAGACGTATTGGTTGCGTGTCACAAGCTTTTGGAAGAGCCCTCTTGGTTAAAGAGGAAGAGGTTGCGTGTGACATGCTTGCGGTCGTTGGATGCTGTGCGAACATGAAGTTGTCTGCATGTCACTAGCCGCTGAAGCCCCACTCACATTGCCGGTGCGTAGTAGGCAATGGTATGGCTCGATACGATTACACTATCAGATTGGTGGGTTTCCGGTATGTAACGTACATACACACCTCGGACTTACATGAAGCATCGAGATGTTTCGCGTCCTGGATGGCGGTGCTAACCCTGGTTTGTTACCGCGTAGGTGCCTACACTAGACAAGCACATGGACTGCATGCATCGTCCATTAGATTCTACGTGCAGCCATAACACGGTATCATTCTAGGTTTGGCGTTGGACGGTGATAGCTCTGAGTCATGCTGGCGGGGTACTACTGAAATTTCACTGTGACCCCGACGTCTGAGTATGTATGCACTATTGAACCATTGGCTAATTCCTGTCGTTTCTTTCCTGTTGTGGTTACCTTCAATCAACCTCAGATATATGACTCAGGGCAATCAGCCTGGGACTGATGACAACGACAGGATAGTGGCTATGACGGAAATCCCGGCAGGCCTGTTTAAGGGTCTTCGGAGGTTGAAGCGTTTGTGAGTGAAACTGTAGCTTTTTGGTAAGTTGTACTTAGTGCTGTTTTTAGTAGAACCCGGGTCTACGTGATGCCGTTACTGTTTTGTGCAGTATACCCGGTATAGCCGGTACGCCATACTGAAGAGCTCAAGACAGTATGCGTCTCCATTGCTCTGGACACTGGGCTCGCATCAAACTACTGTAATTACCCTCGTCGAAGCTCCACGAACTTTCGACGACGAGACCCTGATATGATTAGGTAGACATATTGGGTAGAAAAACATGCGCACTGTGTGTCTCGGGGTTTCCATCGTTATCGTAATTTGCAATCTGCAAGCGTGCTACAGTACGTAGCAGAATTCGTTTTGAAATTGGCAGTTAAGAAAACCTGGCTCAAATTCTGCACGAAACATAAGAAACCCATTGTTAACAGTGTAATAGTAAATTAGGGTGCAACACAATATGCCTCGCACAAGGACTGGAACTTCGCCCCAAACCAGGGTTTCTTCAATGCTTCCAACGAAGTTTGGTGTCTTTTTGCATTTCAGTAACTGATGTCGATAACCAGCTTCTCGCCGGCCATTGCTTTCCTCTCTCCTCAATGCCATCTCAATACGATGCTATGGCAGGAGTCTGCGTGGCAACCTTCTGACGACCCTGCCCGAAGGTGTTTTCTCTGACAACCTGCGCCTCAAAGAGATGTGGGTGCAGTGCAGGATACCGTACTGAGCAGATCCTCCCCTGTAGTATTACTATTATGTTATGTCACATATGTTCGGGACGGTAAATCTCCCGCATGTGGCGGATTTTGTTTGTTTGGTCAATAAAGTAGTGCTCGTTTGGTCACTACAGTAGTGCAGCACGATGCCTTCGCGGGTAGAGGCGCAGTAGTGTGGGTGCAGCAATTTACCATGCCGTGCACGTTTATTGTCGTGGTGTTTGTCTTCCTCTGCCAAAACTATCGTTCGCGGCCCCTGACGACAATCTCGCCTGTACTTGTCTCTACTAACTACCCCCCAGAAACCTGTCGAACAACGAGTTCGTCGAGCTGCCCGACGACACCTTCACCAACTTCCCGAAACTCGAAGAGCTGTGAGTACCACCGATAGTATATGGTCTACATAACAACTCACTCGGTGTGCTGTATGTTGCGCTTGCTGATATCAATGACATCTACATCCACGTGGTTTCAGCAACATCGACGTCGTTGACTCCTAGGTGCACACGGTTGTCAACGGTGTTGTGAATTGCCACTATGTGAGCGTGTAAATATATTTAACGAAAATTGGAGTTTGCAATAGCACAACTATCGTCTGTATCTTCATCCCTACTTCATATGTTCACTACGGATGTGCCACTGAAAAGTACACCACGCGCTACATTCAACTATCGAATCTGAGTCGACGATGCGCCCATGAACTTTATTGACGCGGGCAAGCGCGTCTTTGGAATGCCTAAAATACAGCGTTGCTTTAAACTTTTGCAATGAGCAGACCCAAGGGGTCGATTCGTCTGTTCGCCAAGAACGCTGACGTAACATATACGTATAAGTATAATATTGTTGGTGGTGTGCCCTGATCGCTCCTCAGCTGTTCGCAGACGTTGCACGTTTTTGCGTTTTTCGTGCTAGTTCGCTGTCAGGTTCACCTCTCGGTCCCAAGCTCCTTCATCGTGCTCGCCTACACCGACTGTACAGACTGTGCCGGGGGCGGCCTTGGCCGTGTTCTTACCGTGTCGTGGTTGGGCGTCCTGTACTCGTTTTGTCTGTGCGGGGCGTACTGTTTTTGTTTGTTCCGATCCCCCCCTACCCTATAGATTGTACCGCCTCATTTTCACTGTAAATATAATATTCGGAGCCAAATACCTGGTATCAAATAGCTCAACGTATCAGGCTGCGATAGATTTGCGTTGCTGAGCCTCGACAGCTGCTGCTGGTAGTTAGTGCTGCTTGCTGCTGTATGGTGGTACTGGATTGGATGTGTGTACTCGTACAATCGGGATCGTTCTGGTGACGTAGGGCACGAAAGAGCGCATGATGACACGAGTACTCGTAGGTAGTGGTGCTGCTGCTGTGTACGAGCGAGTAAGTAGACCAGAAAGGTGGAAGCGGCAAAGGAAATGGATCAGAGCGATAGCTGGTGATACCCTTCGAAGCATTTGGGCCGACTATTCTTCATCGTGTTACTTCCGAGGGATGAACTGCCCGCGCTGCGCCATTTTTTATGGGGATTGATTTATACATTGTGCCTGACACATGATGGCGATCTTTGTTGAATATTTTCAAATGTAGTCTTTCTCTTCGCTCAAAGATGATTTGTTTGAGTGCGGCTCTTGGTACTCTGTAACATTTACGGCCTACCAGTATGATACTACTTCATACATCGTCGGCCATTACGGACACGCGCGGAGCCGCAAGCGGGCGTCAGCCCGCCACGACGAACCCGCTTGTTCTATCGTACGACCTTGTCTATATCTGATTGCGTGAATTAACGTCTTCTCTGCACGGAACATGACGTGGCTCTCGTGTCCTCCGTGCACCGCGACATGGCTCTCGTGTCCTCCGTGTACCGTGACATGGCTCTCGTGTCATCTATGTACCGCAACATGGCCCTCTTGTCGTCTGTGTACCGTAACATGGCTCTCGTGTTCTACGTGTGCCGAACCATGGCTCTCGCGTCCTCTTTGTACCGTAAAATGCCTCCCGTGTCCTCTGTGTGCCTTAACATGGCTCTTGTGTCCTCCGTGTACCCTAACAATGCTCTCGTGTCCTTCGTGTACCGTATTGCGGCTCTCGTGTCCTTCCCGTCGATGCAGAGACCTGACCGGAAACATCCATCTGCAGTGCAAGTACAAGGTGGACCCAGACTTCCCCAGGTGGAAGATGTGAGAGCACTTTGACGTGACGCAGATGCAGTTTTCGTCTTCTTGGACGTTGTTGAGAAGATCCAGCCCCAATCTGTTCGCAGCAGTCGGCACACCACTTGCCGGCCTCTCGCCGCGACGAGTGTGGGCCGGCGCGGCGTGAGACGGCGCTTTTCGCCCCTTGTGGCACCCACCCGCTCTACCCACGCCGAAGAAACGGACCGGAACGCCTCGTGATTCGTTATTTATAGACGGTTACGAAACACTCGCCCGGAAACGGGTGCAAACGTACTGTAGACCAGCGACTTTTACTTGAGAGGCAGAAGGTACAGGCAAACTCGCTGGATCATACCAGGCATTAGCGTACTATTAATAGCCACATCGGCACACCAGTAAATAATAAGTCCCCTAAGACACGCGCAACGCTCAACATCGAGGGAACATGCATTGATGGTGACGTCTTCATGTTACTGGTAGTATATACTGTAGGCACAGTAAATGTATTATGGAACACCAATTTCAACGTCGATACTTCTAAATTTGACGAACGGCATGTCCTCGTTGTGGTGTGCACACCGCACTTTAATTAACGAACGCAACATCCTCGATCTGGTGCGGTGTGGTGTCGTGTGCAGCCAATGGCCGGAACAGCTGGACGGCCTGTCTGGGAGGGGGTGCCTACCCTAGGTACGTGGAACACACTCAAACTCACATGGGGATTTTGTTCCCCAGGCAAGCAGAAGGCACTCAATGTCGTCGAACGTTGTTCTTGTGCTACTGCACAGCAGTAGTGTGTTGCTGTAGGGTAAGTTTGGTGAGAATGCAGGTCGAAGTCCTACACGCATCAAGAGATACACACACGATACACAAACGTACTCTGTGGCGTCAATCGGTTTGACCTCTCGGGCGATATCGTTCAACCGTACACGTACGAATTGTACGATGTGCATGAATCGCGAACAACATACCAGGTACTACAGTGGGTAGCTCTCAACATCGTATAGAAGATCTGACCACCTACAGATCGCACCGGCTCGATAACCCTCACCCTAAAAAGCAACCAACCCCCCCCCGATAAATCTGTCGGCTGTTACGCCTGACACCCTTAACGACCGCCGAACGATACCTACCTGTGCGCGCAGGTCATGACATGTACCTGGCAAACAATTATGACCCACAAGTCAACTTCGTGCTTCTCTAGATGCCCCTGCCAGTGTCAGGGTTGTGGTGGTGGTGGTGGTGGTGGTGGTACTGTAGTGGTCGGGGATGATTCTATCGAAGCAGTCTCCCTTTTCGTTGATTTTCGTCTGCTATCAATCACGGCAGCTACGCATAAGTTTGTTTGCATTCTGCAGAGATGGTTACATGAGGTTCTTTTGTATCGGCTCGGTGTGAATATGTTGTACAAGTGCGAAGCCTGGTGGTTCGGTAAGAGGGTAGGGTCCGTTATGATGCAGGTACACGACCAGCGCATGGTCGCAGGAATTGTATTGGCAAGGTCCAAATGTATGCCCTCGGCTAGGAATGGACGAGTTGCGGCCGGTGATACCGGTGTAGCGAGATGTAATACTGAAGTCCCGGTGCGAGTGTAACGTATGAAGTCAACAGTTGCAGCTCACGGCAATCACGCTTTGGCGCCACACGGCACCTAAAGGTCTGCGGCACATTTCAATGGCAGCATAGCAGCATACTTGTCGACTACCTCGACAGAGACAGAGCACCCTGTTTCAAAATGTGTTATGTCTAGTTGTGCTGGGGTGCTGAGCTTGACATATTTTTCGGATTCCTGACGTCAACTAACTGTGTGCCAGCAGGCACCAAGCACGGATGGAAACGGTGCGCATGGGTCGTTGACTGTCAGATCCGCTGCATGCGTGCCCGTAGCCATTTCTAGTGTTTTGTCTATACCAGTATATCTCTTGGACCGTGTTGTCTCTCTGGCATTATCCTAAAAATATCCAGGCGTATGCTACTTCGCCCCCCTCTGTCTGAGGGCCGTACTGCTGCACCACCTGAGAAGCGTGTCCCTCACTTCTATCGGCAAAACACACCGATCGATGAAAACCGAGTTTTTCGCTCTGGGTTTAGAGCGCTGTCGCAAATAATTTCCAGGAAAAAGGTGCTGGGTGGATAACCCTGGGCTAACTACGACACCACTAACACCACTATTACAGTAGTATCAATCTCCCCAGAGGAAAGTATTGCGCTATATCCGACACGAAACATCGAAATATATATACATACGTCGAAGCTTTTTCGGTCAACATCGCGATCAATCCTGCGCCCCATCCGTTAAAGTGTTCCTATGGCCTAGCGTCTGACCCGAGAAGACAGAAAATAACTGCCGTCGAAGTCGTCGACGCGATTCGACGGCATAAACTTCTAATCGCCCACAGCACTAAATATACATGTTATGCTCGTCTGCTCGCCTATAGAACTATGAATAGTAGGAGTGGTGGTGTATCCCTTGCCGGACCAAGCCCCACGCAAATCTCAAACCTCTGCCCGAGTTTTTCCTAAGAGTTACTGTTCGGTGCCCAGTAAAAAACAACTCAAGTGATTTTGGAAGAGTTTTGCTGTGATATAACGCAGTTCACGTTTGAAGCGCCTTTTTTCAAAATTCTTGATTTTTTTCGATCCCCTGAAGTCCGCAGCGAGTAAGCATGACCCACGAAAAAATTGCAAGAATCGGCGAGGCGACAGCTTCGACGGTGCGGCCACGAGCAGGGGTAGCTGACACAGACACAAGCCGCCTGATCCAAGCCCCACCTCCCCCCGTGCCGTTTGGGCCAAACGCCAAATCGTGCTTAATTGGTGTTTTTATCATCAAAACGATGCCTCGCCCGGTACCGTATCTCGTGTGTGCAGCGTGCGGTGCCTCGACCGGCCTTATGATGCATAAAACTTATGAGATCACTCGGAAATCAGGCACAGAGCAGCTACAGCAAATAATGAGTGTTTGATCCGCACAGTCTCTCTGCCCATATCACGCTCAAGGTCAAAGTCCGCCGCCCGAAGTGTGCTACGTACCCAAGCGGAGGGTCGCCTTTTAACGAGCTGGAGGAGCATGGGCGTTCGTTCGTAGAATTTACTTTCGCATTGCTTTTACGGGAAGTTTTCTGCGTGTCCCCGGGTTTTGGAAGTGGTCACGCTGTCAAACTCAGAACCTGCCGACATAAGTGACACTGCTGCTGCTGCGGTATGAACCTGCTGCCGCTGCTGTCCAGCATGCGATACCGCTGCTGCCGCTGCTGCTAGTGTTTGTTTCTACTGGGTTGCTGCTTGCTGCTGTGGCGCTACGTACGCAACAGGTACCACTCCACCCATTGTGTGTATAGATCCCACCCACCCAGGCAAACATGTACCGGTATGTAAGAGCTAGATCATACAGATCCCACTGACGTAATTGC
This sequence comes from Neoagarum fimbriatum, assembly GCA_036873965.1. Classification (NCBI taxonomy): domain Eukaryota; class Phaeophyceae; order Laminariales; family Agaraceae; genus Neoagarum; species Neoagarum fimbriatum. The sequence goes on along the minus strand of JAYJMC010995877.1, from coordinate 181 downwards.
GCAGTATGTGCAGATCGTGCAGATCATACAGATTACACCCGGAAAAAAAGTCATGTGCAGATCATGTAGATCATACACGTCATACGGATCCCACCTGGCGAAACATGCGTGTGGGATCAAGATCATACAGATCCCACCGTGGCAAACGTGTGCGTAAGGTCTAAATGATACATACCAGGTA
>JAYJMC010973828.1:0-13918 GCA_036873965.1 Neoagarum fimbriatum | reverse complement strand
AGTAGTAGTAGTAGTAGTAGTAGTAGTAGTAGTAGTAGGAGTAGTAGTAGTAGTAGTAGTAGTAGTAGTAGTAGTAGCAGTAGAAGCACTGGTAGTCTGTGATATTGCAGCAACATAATAAGTACATAACCTAAGCATAGTAGTGGCAGGAGGGGGAGGAGGAGTACTACAGCACATGCATTGCAAGCACACTCTGGCAGTGCGAATCAACCCTCGAGGACAATCTCACCTTTCCCCTTGGAACGGCTGCCCAAGCGGCGTTAGAAGGACGGACGAAACGTTGTTTCGCTTCCTTCAAGTCTCTCTCTCTTCTTTGGCTGACGCGTCCCTCCCTTATTCCTTCCTCGACTAAGGGGTACAAAAACCACGCCGCTCACCAACGTTCGCGAGCGCTGGCATTAATGTTCGCGTGCACGTCAATGGTTTGCGCCGGAATGTGATGTGTGTTGCCCCCATAGAGGAAGCAAATTTCAAGATAGTATAGTACTGTGCTGAGTTGAACACATACCTCTGCACGTGTGCACATATGATATCGTCTCCTAAAACAAATCAAGTAGATTATCCACACTAACTCCAGACATGAAATAATCGATTTCACCTCCCCGCACCCCCCCACCCACCCCCCTATATAGGGATATCGTCTCCAACAAATAATCACTAAAAACCAACACTAAGTCAACAATTTGTTTATTGATTTCGCCCGCCCGCCCAACACTGTCGTTTCTTCAGGACGAAAAATAAATTAAATTAATACAGGCTCAAAACAATACCAAGGCACGTAATACATTTCACCTCCCCCCCCAAACTGTATTCGTTCGTTTCCTCTCCTGGTTTTTACAGTGTAATAAGCGGGGTAAAACAAGCTGTAAAACCAAGAATATAATAAATATACACTTCCATGTATAATTATTATCCTTGCCGTTAAGAACACGACAATGTCTGGGGTTGTTAACACCCCGTCATATTTTCCTCGAAGATACTTCCCACTTGATGGAAGTGCATTCTTTTGGAACGGTGCTACTCTCTTCCCCTGCGTGTTGCTTGCCATGCAGTGTTTCTCGCATCTTCTTTGTCTACGAAATATTAGCAAAATTCCGAGTACTGGTACATATATATGCGAGAATATCCGCGGGCCGTCTCAAAGACTCAAAACATTGTCCAAACATTATTTTATGTAAGACCTTAACTCTGTAGTAGCTGTACCCCCGGCCGCATGCAAAACTATCGTGGATTCTCAACGATTTTGTCCAAGCTGCGCAAAGTTGAAAACGAGGACCTAAACCGGCGTCTGCAGTTGGAGTGTAAAGTGTTCTGCAACATATTTTCGTTCCCGGGATAGTTGAAGTTGCCTGGTTTAGTTGGAAATTTCTATGGATATGTAGTTCACGTCGTCACAAAATACCTGCTTGTTGTGGGTTGTCTCTCTCGCCCATAAAAATAAACTTCGAATGATATGTGAAGAAGGTTGAAAACGCGTTTGTGTTGTACTGCCACGGCTACATTCCAGACCGACTGAGTTGCCCCCTCTGCTCAAAGTGGGGCCCCTGGCTTCGGAATGCCAATTGTCCTGGAAAACGTGATCGTTCCCAGATTAGCAGACGTTACCTACTACTGGTGGTGTCCAGAGACGCCCGTTGCGGCAGGGGTGCAGCATGTTGTTTCTGAGGTGCCTGTTTTGAGGAGGCTCTCCACCTCCCCCAAAACCTGGAACCTGGCTTTGTAAAAATCGAGTCAGTCAGAAACAAAAAAATGGCCAAAATGTGCCACCCCTACGTATGGAGTTCGATTATTTTTTTATTCCTTTTTATCACGAAATACCAACTTGTACGAAGACTGTTTCTGGAACCATAAATTACAAACTCGGAATATTGTCCGTAAAAGAAGTGTGAAAATGCGTTTGTAACATACCGCCAAGAACTCAGCAGACAATGACTTAGCATAGATCTTCCATATGGGCGGATTGAAATCTCCTGGAAATGCTGACGCACTATTAATGTAGGGCGGCAAATCGTGGCCCGTGGTTCTCACATCGTGCTCCACAGTTGGGAATTTTACTAACAAAAAAGACAAACACGGCGCAGACGCGTTTCTGGCCCGTTTCAGGCCCTTTTCAGGCCCGTTTTGGGTCCGGATTGGGGTCGTGGTTAGGGTTAGAGTTAGCGTTACGAGTTGGGTTGGGTCTACGCCTGTGGCTTGATCCAACCCTCGGAAGTGATTCGTAGGAGGCGAAATCGTAAACAATCAAGAACCTGACGCCTGGAAGACCTATCCTAAGCCGTTGTCAAGAGGGCTCCAAGAACAAGAACTCATTGCGGACCGACTGAGTTATCTCCTATCGGCGGCGGCCAATATCTTCGGAACGTCTATTGTTCTGGATAGTGCCTTCGTTCCCGGATGTGCTGAAATCGCCTGGTGTAGTTGGAAGTTTCTAGAATTCTTGCTGTCACAGGATACGGAACAGCAGTTTGTTCTCGACCATAAAATGTAGATATCGAAACATATCTGGAGATTGAAAACGTGTATTGCACAGTTGAGGACTACATAGCGGGCTGACTGAGTAATAGCCTCCAATGAATGCGTGATGATGCGCTGATCTCGCGCGTACTACGACGGCTACGATTGGTCGAATGTATCGATCTGTCGCCAAGTCGGAGGGTCATATGCGAAGAGAGGAACCGTTGCGTATGCCAGTATGTTGTCTGGGCACGTCTGCTTCACACAAATTAATTGCGCGCATTTGACCCTTGGCATCATAGCCGTAATATTACTGCAATAGCTCAAGCTACAATCGTAGCGGCGCTGGAGAAACGCAATGTACCCTTCCCTGTGCCACAAACACAATTCGCGAAGCAAGAAGCGAGGAACAATCGTTGCGGCGGGTCCCGACTGTTCCGAAGAACCATCTTTCGAACAGCAGGGCGCTCGCGTCTCGTGGTTGCTCAACGTGTACTCAGGACAATGTCTGCTAGGACCTTTGGTCGCCAATGCCGCCCTACTCCTCCACACCCCAGTTTTCATTACCGAACTGCACCGTACCATCAACGACGCAGACCCTGCAACTCCCCGAGATCACGAAGGCAACGACAGCATTGACGAAGATTACGAAAGAGGAACGACAAAATATTTTCCTGCAATTGCTGCAAGAGGTCAAGCAGGAAGAAGAACTTATTTTGCTCGAGGTTCTCCAGGAGACAACAAGGTAAGCGGACCCTTGATAAACCTTGTTGTGCTGACACACAATACATTTCAAATTAGATTATTTCGTACTGAAATTAGAGTAAATATTTAGTTTCCGAATTCGGGCACACGAAATTGTGCGCTTGCAGAGAATTGATGGCCTGTACAGCAGACAACGTGGGTGTCCTTTGGCGTCCAGCAAGTCCCTCTGTGGACGGCTTGTTGATCTTGACCCTCAGAGCTTCGCGTGGTATCAACTGTCGTGTGGTTTCTTGATTTTGTAGGTCTAAATCTTCGCTTCAAGGCTGAGTTTCCGGATCCTGGTTTTTGCCCCTCCCGGCCTGACTATCCCCTCCCACCCACCAAGTTAGGCCCTCGGGCGAAGGGAAACATGGTTCCAATATGGTAGTATTGTTGAATGCATACATATCGACAACACGGTGCGACTCCAACTGTTGTGTTTTGCAGGAGGTGGACCTTCTGCAAATATCCGACGCAAAATGCGGTATTTGTCCGGTCATACTCGACTTGCGCCGTGAACCTAACGGCGGAGGGTGTGACGAATTATTTGAAGCCGGGATTCCTTAGAAGCACACTACAGTAACTCTCAGACCAAATACAGTACTCAAGCAACACTGAGAATAGGTTGGCCGACAAGGTTTTTCGATAGAAGTTTACACCATTTTTTCTACATTCCCATCGCACGGCAGTGATTCTTTGGTGTGCTGCTCGTTTACGAGAAAAACCCATACTTACAATACACTATTAATACGTACATTCTGTTATTTGGACGACCGATTTGGTGCGTCGTGGCCGGTCGTGGCTTGTCGAGTTCGCGTAAAAGACTCGTACTTTCCCAAGAATGGTCGTTAGCTCACCCGCACAACCTGTTATTGTACTCAAGAAATGACGCGTCTGCAGTCAGTATCAAAATCTGGCAACGAACGGGGTATTTAGTTTAATTTCGTGATATACACCTCTGAGCAGCCTGGTGATCTGCATTGGGGGGGTGTCGTTCAGAAGGCAGGTGTATTTAGCGACGGTTCTTGCATGGACTCCGCACGTATAGACGGAAGGCACGATGCGTAATGTCCGTTGCACGTTCCTTAGGGTTTTTCCACCTTTCGCCCTGGCAGCACTGTTTATATTAGCATCGCCTATTTGGATACTGAAGATATATATATATATATATATATTTGTTTGGGTTATCAGTTTTCTCTAAACATTCGCAGTGTGTATTCTGTAGTAATCAATGGGTTCGACTGACAGCATATGTCTGGCCATTGGTCATTGTGTGTGTACGAGTAAGTGTTTGCTTGTTGTACCTCTGAAAGCAGTTTCAAGATACCTCGATAAATCTGTTAACATCGCATAAAAATATGCACTGTTGTAGTAGATGGTCGGACGGTAAAAATTAAACAACTATCAATATACAATATTATATAGAGTTGGTCATTCCAGCTATGTACTATTAACAAGGGTACTGCCGGTAATACACAACTGAAGTACTGCTTTCAGAGCGATAGGATATTCGCAGCCAACGACCTTCAACTTCCATATACCACATACAAAATATCTGGAAACCGCAAGCACCAACTACTACTGGGGACCATAGTAAATAGGACCTACGGTGCGCACAAAAATATATATATTTACCTATTTTTTACTAACAATATTTGGTCCTATTTACTATGATCCTCCGTAATATAATAACATGCCGGCGTGATCGTTACGCCCCGATTAATCGAGTTGTCTGCTTTCGCGTTATCCATTGCTTGCGCACGATACACTCGCTGGGCCACTGGGTAGACTGCGAGAGCCTTCAGGAAGCAGGAATTGAACAGGATGGCCGGTTTCGACCCGGAGCCCATTTGGGTCCAACATCAAGACCAGTTCGGCAGGGTCTACTGGTGAGAACTTGGCACTACATTGTGCACACATCACGATGAGGCAATCGAGTTATCTTTGTTTCGTAATGATCAGGGGCGAACGATCGCAGTCTGCGTGGGTCAGTTGACTGCAAGTTGCAGCCGGGTAGGTTGACGTTGGGTATGGATTGTCGTGAATTTAGATGAATATTTGTGTAGCTCTACGTCCCGCGACTCTCCCGACAACGGTACTTTATGAGGTAGTATCTCGAACAACTCGACAATGCTACAGTAGAAATTGCCGACGGTCGTGAGCTGTCTGGTTAACTATTGTTTGTTTACTTTTGTTTGGTCCAGTTCCAATTTCCCCCTCGGGAACGAAGATAAGATAGTTTTTTACTAACTAGCAGTCAGTGATTGAACCTGCTGTCTGTCGTCGTGCAACCCCTTTGTGCGGCTATCAACTTGTTTTCCCGTACATCTATGGTTGGGCCGCATCGTTCCTGGGTAAACATTCCACCCATTACCAGGTACGTTTGTAGTTGTACAAACACTAGAGTATGGCCTGTCTTGGACGATCCTGCTGACCGTGCTCTCATTATGACTTATTAATACCAGACGCTGCGAACATCCCGATCCCATTGCGCTACTCAAGCAACAGCGCAACCCGTAGACAGGGCCGATGCCTGAACAACAACCCGCACATCTCGTGTGCTTGGAATTTGTGCAGGCGCCACCGAGTTACCCAGGAGATTAGGTGGGAATATCCGATGCTTGTTGGACAACCGTTCGGCATGCATCCGCCTCCATCTGGGTTGCAGGTCAACCAGTATCCGCAAATGGTCCTATCGCCGTTCGGACCGCCAGTTGGTGCTCAACTCCCGGTGGCAGAAGCGGTCCGTTTAAATCAGCCCTTTGGTCAGGCTTTCGGCATGCATCCGAACATCATCCAGCCCTGCAGCCCTTCCCTGATCAATGCGGCGATCGCGGAAGCCTGGCAGGAGTACTCTGACAAAAAGAAAAAGAAGTACTGGCACAACACCATCACGAAGGAGGTGAGTTGCTGGACGGTAACGCGCGGGCAATACGTCCGTCAGGGATTGATTCCCCAAACCACGCAGGGGGCCAACTGGCGTACAACATTTCTCTCACGACGAATATATGTGTTTATCCGGTAGGTACGTATTCTCTGGAGTACGAATATGTGCACCAGTTTCCTTTTGAATGCCTTGGTTTCGCTGGGTGTTATTCTTCGTTCTGGAGATGTGTTTGTGGAATCGTTGTTGAAGATCATGCAGCACCTTGTCGGGTAGAAAACATGAAAACACTACGAATATATTAGAGGTTTTGTTTGGAGCGTGCTCGGTGTTGTGTGTAGGAGTCAAGGTAAGCTATTCTTAGACAGTAAGGTGAGCGGTCACAGCGTAATGTCCGCACGCTCTCCGGGGTGGCGACAACGGTGACGATATGAGGGGTGGACAGCATAGGCGGGAATCACTTCAGTACTGTCAAACAAGAAACTTAACTTCGCCGGCCAGTTTGTCTACACCGTGGCAAAGGAAAGCACCAGTTGAAGGGTAAGGCATCAACCGGAGACGAAGACACGCCCCGCTAGAATCTGCATTCGCAAAGAAGACGGTGATATTCTGCCCTGGTTCTGCGGTATAGCAGGGATGGTGGGACTACAGCACTGAATTTCGTCGTCTCGAAGTTGGGAAATGCAGTTGCCGGAATGTTATGCTAGACCTCACCGTGAGACAACTTGGGCGGCTCCAAGCATTCCATGATAAACAAAAAACGTTTGATGGTCAATGGGGTGAAGGGAGGGTTCTCTCCCATCCCACCCTCTAAACCTTACTAGGAAGATATTGGGCCGCGGCTACCATCGTATATACTTTGGGTCTCGTTTGTGATTTGCTTGTGGTAGACGGCAATGAAACGGTCAGTTGCCCAAGCGTACGCCACCATTGACGATTCGCGTCCGCCCCGCATATGCCTCACAACCCAGACAACGTGGGACGACCCCAAGGCTGAGGCCAAGACGAAGTCGCCGCCGCCGCCGCCGCCGCCGCCCCAAGCATCACCTCCGAAGTTTGAGAAGAGGGAACAGGACCAGTGGCATAAGGTCAAGGATGGCAAGGGAAGCAAGATATGGATCCACGAGAAAACGGGGGCGACACAGTATGGCGTGCCAGACTGCCGTCAGAAGTACAGATAGATAGACGCGTCAAGGTCATGACTCATGGGGCCATGTAGAGACAACGTATACAGCCATTGCGTTGGGTTTTGGTTGGGACTCTATCCGGAGACGTGCGTGTGTGCCTTCGAGGGGGGAGGGGGGGCGGGGCGTGTAATTATTGCCATGCATGGCCGCGGGAGGGACGGGGTACGTTTTGGCCGAAACTGCTCTGACTGCCGAAGCTCCTCCATGGAGAAACTGCCCCGTGTATATGCAGCTCCAGTTGCGTTTTGCGCTGCATTGGAAATACACCTAACCCTTGAGACTGTTCACTAGGTTGTGCGTACGCTGGTGTTATCAAAGTTATTTTATTGGGTGATGTACAGACCTCTCCTCATTTTAGAAAGATTTCATAAACAAATAAGTACCCGCTCCGACGTACCATGTTCGTCTGGAGGGCTGTGTAAGTTCGGAGGCGGGGGGGGGGGGGCGGGACAGGTCTCCCCGGCCTCGAGGAAACGGTTTGTTGTTTATCCAGAGAGTTTCGTACATGTGTGAGAGGTATTTCATTGCTATGGTCAGGGACCAGTGCATGTTCATGTTGTTCGATGTCTTTTGTTGGCGGGGAATGCAGGGTAAGAGGAAGTAGTGTGGTCGCGTCGTTCCATGATACACCACGAATAATCGTGAGGCACACAGCGATCGATCGATGGTGGAGCTCGTCGTTGGAGCTGTCGTTGCTGTCGTTGTTGCTGTTGATATTGCTCCGTTCAGGGATAGGTTCGCTACTTCGTTCTTCGCTTAAGGGACGTCTTTGTTGGAAGTGTAAACATGGAAGAGTTGCAGCAATATGCTTATTAATAGGCATGCCTATCAGGCTACCTGATGGTTTCGATAGAGGCAAAGTCCATCCGATCCAGTTTTTCATCGAGGGGGGCCAGACGGTCGTGGCCAGCATTGGCCGAGGGAAATTGGGGTTGGCTTAACAAAACGACGAACACGAAGACGGGCGTATTCAACGGTTCAAGGGGGTAGAGGGCATCGCTGGCGCGTTTTACTGCTGGAGCGTTCGCATGTGACAGTGTGGTGGGCGTGCTAGTCCAGAGGCTTGGTGCGAGCCGCTGTGGAGCTGGTTCGTGAGCTTAGCTCAGAAGAAAAATAGAACGGGTGTTACGATACAGGAGTAGCAATTGTTTCCCCAGCTGTTTCTGCCTGATGGGGCTCCTTAACTGTGGAGACACCCAGCGTCGTCGTTTTCAACAGCATTTGTTGTCTGCGCAATCCCGCTGTAGGGGTGTCACTTTTTAGCTCAAAATGTTCCGACCGGTTGAGCTCCTCAAGCAAATAACGACTGGTTAGCATGATAACTCTACGAGCATATTTGTTTCAGGGCTAGCTCATGAATATGTTGGTCGGTGTTGCGCGAACAAGTTTCTTCGAACTCATGTTTCGGGTGAGATAATGAGCTCCTCATGTGAGGAGCTCAGAACATAAGACACCACCCCTTCCGTGGGATTGCTCGGCTGCTCACCTAGGCCATGGGATTGTTGATCGGGTTGCCCTCTCAATTGTTCTCAACGCCAGCTTTTGGGCGAGGTATAGATGCACCTAGGTAGTGAGCAGTTTCTCGTATTTATACGCCGTTTACATTGATGTAATACACTGAATTGTATTGTTTATTTCGGGGGTACTTGTATATACTCCAGAGTACTCTCGGTACTCCGGCGAAGAAGCAACTGTTGTAGAGCTCAATAATTTAGCAGGCAGCACCCATTCAATTATCGCTGCGCCTGCATCAAAGAAATCGAAATTCCTTAAGCTTAGCTTCTAAAGGCTTCCCCGACGGACATTCGACAGGTGGTTGTGTGTATGTGTGTGTGTGTCGGCCTGCACACAGAAGCTCCGAACCACGATCATTGTTCCGCAAACGAGGACTGATGAGCACACGCCGAGGCCCACTACCTAGCCATTGGCCGTCGCGCATCACCTTACCCACCCTCGCCAAGTTTCAGCTCATTTGGCGCCGCCTGGTTGATGTTGTGCTGGTTCTCTCCAGCCCCGTCGGGCTACCCTTCTGGGTCTGTTCTGAACTTCGCTCGGCGTCGGTCTGTTCGTGAACATTAGGTGCCTTTGTACATTTTATGACCATCTAAAGATACCCTTATATTTACGGCCGGACTGTTGGATGTTGGAAGTACCGCACCCAGAAAAGCGTCGAACGTGAAGGACACACGCGCGTTGAAACTCTACGATCGGCTGCTGCGCGCTCGCGCCCTCGTTATCCAATATCTCCTCCTCGGCTCCTTTGGAGTGACGGATTATCCCTGCCTCGCTCTATCCACGTCTCCCTTACTCTCCCGATGTCCCTCTCTTCCTCTCCCAGCGTGTCTTGGTCTCCGCAGCTCCCCCACCCTCTTCCGGATGTGTCAGCAGCTGCTTATTATGGTATGGTAAATAAATATCAACAATAATTTCCATTTACTTTAAGTATAGGTTCTTAGAAAGAAAATGGATGGTGTGATTTCCATGTTTTCCATGCATACTTGAGGGAAGTGGGCTACGTACAGCAAAGCACAGCAGTAGCAGTCCGGATCTCGTGCTGCGGGGACGCACGTGTGCTTTCCGCTACCAAAAAGTACCGAGAACGTGCACCCTCCTTCCCTCCAACCCATCGTTCCCTCCTCCTCTCACTTTGAGGGTCCTCCCGTTCTTCCTCCACTTTGCCTCCCTCCTCCCTTCCTCCGTCTGCCCGGTCGTCCCTCCCGAGTCGATATCGGCCGAGGAGGATTGAGGCCGGTATAATTTTGGGTGTTTGGGTTGACATTAATTAATTTCGAAAAAGATTGACGCAATATGGTTGGGTTTGGGTTGGGTTTGTGTTGGAATAAATAAATTTCGCAAAAGAGGGACGCAACGGGTACGAGCATGTTGTTCTGCTGCTGTTTTGCTGTTGTTATTGTCGGTTTTGAAATATACCAGAGTGCGTAGCATGGCTTACCCTTGGTGGGTGTATATTGAGTTGGTTGTTGTTGTTTTTCTTTGGTCCTCCGACAATAAAATTAGTTTCCTCCTTCGAGGCACACGATATGAAAATCGTTGGAGAAACGTACACCCCAAAGTTGTTTAGTGCAGCTAAAATCACTAATGCACTACTGAGAGACAGTAAATATGATAGAGCCGTGCCTTGCACCCAGATATAATACGGAAGTGACAGACCGCGTGCCACCGATATCGTTGTATAGAAACAAACCAAGTATATCATACATGGTACATTGTTTGTCGAAGCTGGCTAAGCCGTACCAGTAAACAATACAGGGGACCACTGAGTTGAACCAGCACCTCGTCGACGCATAAACATAATTTTCGAGGAATTGCAAGAAGAGCTTGTTGCAAACACCCAGGCACCCAGGACGTCGACGTTTGGCCCCCTTAATCAGTATACCACAGAAATAAATGACTCGCATCAATTGCAAGTATTTGGTCTCTAAAGCCGTTCGTACATTTGTATTGCATCGTATAACATGGTTGTTCTACGTATGTGGTATAACATGATTGCAATCGAGGAAGCGTTACCCCCAACCCCGAGCGCTACCCAGGGTTGGACCTCTGTTACTCGACCAATCCGTTTAGAACAATCATGTTATACCAAACAATACAAATGTACGCACGGCTTTAGAGGCTAAATACTTGCAATTGATGTGAGTCAAGTATTTCTGTGGTATACTGATTAAGGGGGCCAAATGTTGACGTCCTGAGTGCCTGGGTTTGCAACAAGTTCTTCTTGCAATGTTTCGAACATGGTCTGGTCGCCAGAGCTTGGAACATTCCTGAAACAAACAAAACTCCGGTCCTGTCTCATTCCTCGAAAATTATGTGTATGCGTCGACGAGGCGGTGGTTCAACTCAGTGGCCCCCTGTAATGTTTACTGGTTAGGCTTAGCCCGCTTCGACAAAACTACGCATGTATGATATACCTGGTAGTGTTTCTCTACATACGTCCTAATGTCGTCTTCATTTCACGAACGTTCCCAGGCGAACGTGGTAACTCTGTTTTTTTTTAAGTCAGCCATGTTTCGAAGCTGGGCCAAGGCCTTGACAACTCTGATTCAACTGACGACATAACCAGTGCTCACATGTCACACATTGGGTGCCGCTTGTGCGCCCGAACTAAATAAATGTCAAATATCGTTCTTGGTGGATTTAAGGACCAAGTGTGGGGTATACTCTTCTACTACAGTATACGCACATGGCAAACTAAAAATGTGTATATATATATTTGATGTGGAGTGAACCAGTGGGTCACATCGATCACAATTCACCAGGCGCGGGTGCCACCTACAGCGATATTTCATTGTTGTATTAATATACGGATGCCAACTACAGCGATATTTCAATTTTGTAATAATATGCGTCCCTGAGACGTGTCGTCGTCTCGGGGCCGGCTCTTGTTCGTCGAGCTCTCGCCCACTATATTTGGTGGCTTTTCAAGTTCGATCCAGGTCACTCGCCTGTACTTTAGGCATAGCTGATACCAACGAACATGATTTGAACGCACTCTGAAACGTTTTGTACATACCAGTACTTAATATCGATCGATATTTTAGCAGACCGTCCTTGACAAAAATACTGTACCCGGTATAAAAAAATAGGCGTTTCATGCCAAAGACAACACGAACGCACGCCAATAGCTACGCGTAAGAGTGCTGGGTTGCCCAACCAACGGATTATAATCATAACCCCTGCTGGGCGCAGTTCGGGGGTACGAACTCCAGGAAACCCCATACTATACAGATGTCGCTGAAAGCGCGAGGTCGTCCAATGGCAAAACTCAACGCACACGAGCACTGGGAATGTTGAATCCTCTAACCAACACAATACATAAAATGTAATGTACCGGGAGGGGTGATAGCAGGACAGCGTCAAGACCACGACTTTTGCAGAAGGTCACCAAGCTCAAACTCGCATGCGACGTCGAGCTGGGGTGAAAACCTGATGGTCAACTCGAGCACAGAATACGTTACATTATGTACACAGCTACGACCGAACGCGTGTAAATAGCTATTAATACGTTGTGTCTAGATAATCTGATTCATACATGTATACCATATGGTACGGAGTACTACACAGGGATACTGCATACTTTGGACGGTTTCACACAGTGGGACCAAACGCAGCCGTATGCACGGCGGACAGGATGCATGACTGCATGACGCGTGACAATGAGCTGAGGCTTGTCTGCCACGCACCGCACCCCTCCGCCTGTCGCACACCTGCTGGTACTTCCTACTCGCTGTAAAACCAATGGTAGCACGTAGTTGGTTGGAAACACTCTGTAACTACTGCGTATTCCTCTTGGTGAAAATCGCAGATAGTTGCACTTTATAATACTTTCTACCGGCACCACAACTACGCCATGAAGCAACACCCCGGTACGATACTGACGTAGGTTTACGTACTCGTCTTAACCATCATGCTGCACTGCCGCTTGTCGACTATCCGCAGCCAACGATTCATATTCACCGTCAAATCGTGTTGCCCCACCAAACCCAGCTGGCACTGAGCACGCCAAGCTCCATCTCATATAATACAGGAAGTGCCCGTGTGGACAATCTCATTCACTCCCTACGTTCTGCACTCCCCCATGTGTGTTACTGTCGCGCGTTTCTCGCGCCCTACCTGGACCACAGAGCAAGATTCGAGGGGTCATAACCTTCAAGTTTGCCGAGATGCCGACCGCATCCCCGAACGGCCAGTGGGTTCAAGGTTTCGATCAGTGCGGCACCAAGTGCTGGTGAGAGCCGTACTACAGCAGGGGTTGCACTTGTGAGCCACAAACATTTGCCACTGACGGGGCAGCTTAACTAACGACCTGCCCGATATATTTCGACGGGGTGGATGTAGAAAAACAAATTACTCGCCCATGGGATAGTGTGTTCGGATTAGCTTTCAATATTTATCAGAAACGGTTGTTGATTGGGATATAGAGCTGCTCCAGCGAAGAGCCTCGGAAACGTTCGGTGTTATCCCAACCGCAACACGGGGCGTGAGGCCGTAAAGAGCGCCGCCGCGTGCGCGGTATAACCCTTGTCAATGTAACCGTCGTTTCAATCGGGATATATTGGTCTTTGATATTTCTTTCGACAGATTGTAGTGTACAATGAAATGTTGACAGTAACCGCTGTTCGGGCCAGGTTATGGTTATGGTGGGATGCGTGCCTTGCCACGATGCCTCATCTCTAGGACTGTACGTAGTAAGATCGAACAGGCGGTGCGTACGTGAGAGGCAACGTAAACCAATCTACAGCCGAGGCGGGCACGCAATGTCCTGGTTGAAGTTTAATGGGTTTCGACCTGCAGTAAGAGCGCCTGGAGCTTGCTCGCATCACACTGCTTCGAACTGGTCACAATCGACTGAAGCTGGGTTCTACCGTAGTCCGAGCAGCGCTTGAGCTACAGCGTTTGGACGTATGCATTGTTCCAGTTGGTGTCGCTGCTGCGATCCCGGGGCTGAGACTATTCGTACAACGGAAGGCAATAGGTATCGATTCCAAACGACATCTGTCAACATTGCTGAATGCATCATTATCACAGACCGTGCCTTAAAACCACAGGCATATCGTAAGCCTTGCACAGTAGAGTTCACCGCAAGAACGACATATCAAGAACCGACCATCCCATCACGTATGCTCTCCTG
>JAYJMC010962791.1:0-13984 GCA_036873965.1 Neoagarum fimbriatum | reverse complement strand
TCTACCGGAGCGGGGGCAAAGCGGCAACGGGAGCGGGCAAGGGCCAACGCGTCCGACCTACCGTTGTCACCGACTCTCGCCGAAGATTTTGCTGCACGTTCGCGGTATTATTACAACAAGTAAGGTAAGTTTGGGTGAGTGAGGTGATGTAACATGGCTCCAGGCCAATGGTCAGTAAGGGAGTAAGAAGTTTAAGTTTGGGTGGGACCACCGGCCGGAGCAGGAGGCCTCATCCAATCCAATACTTACATTAAGTGATCCACAACAGAGAGATACTACAACAGAAATGTCGACATCCAATCAGATGGAGTCAATATTTGGAACGAAGGTTGGAACCACACCTTTGATAAGACTTACTGGAAAACGGTATTGGATGCGGTCACTCGTGCCTTGATCCCGGAAAAACCACGACAAAACACGAGCAAGAAGTTAAAAACTTAAGACCATCCCACCCACCCTACATTGTGTATTATTCTAGTAATTGCGATCATTTCCAGGAAATGCTGCCGCGCTGAAGGCACCTCGGTCGAGGGCACTCTCAGCGCGGGTGGTATATCCACGGGCGAGGACCCTCCGCCTGAGCAGGAGGCCTCATCCAATCCAATACTTACATTAAGTGATCCGCAACAGAGAGATAATACAACAGGATACGGCAACGGCAAGGCAAAACGAGTGCACCTACCTCGTGAACAGGGCCTCTCGCTTCTCCCATTCGGGCCGGTTGTTCACCGCCAGTGTTCGCATCGCCTCTTCCACATCGACACACGTTTTATGTGTGACAACGTCCCTAAGCCCCTTCCAGACTCCGATCCGACTGCGACAGTATAGGCCACCGGCAAACGCAGCAAACGAAACCGTCGGAGGCCTTGTGCAGACGCATGTTATTGTCAACGGTAGGAGGTGGTCCAAAGCTACATATTGTGGTTGTGGCATCACGAGCACACGCCCACAGCCACGAAGCAAATGTATACCGGTAGTTAGTTGATATGTTCGTGATGAATGGCAACAACGGATTCAACGGGTGCGGTACGCGCCGTCCGCACCGCTGGCAATTGCCTCTGACATGGCATCACCCGTCCATGTAGCCACCTTGCTCTATCCCCGCCTGACTTTACAGTAGTAGAACATTCGCACGAAGGATTTCGGCAAAAGCCAGGGACCAACAGCCAGCTGTTCCATTTTTGCCCAGTTTGTATGGAGAGTAGTGTCCTAAGGTGAAGTGTTGCTATTTCCAATGACAAATACGGGCCTCCGCGATCGTTGACACCCGCACAAGTTAGTGTTTGCGGCGAATTTCGACCCCCTGACCCCTTGGGGAGGTTAAAATATGTAGTCTACAGTAGTTCCGTTAATTATGATTCTTAGAACGGACGGTGGTTTGTGCGAAAATTGTTGCCTGGCCGCTATCGTACACGGGAGTATCGTTCGCCGCAGACCGAAGCCTGGAACGTGCGAGGTGTTTGAATTCTCGTCCCAGCCGACAGCACACCTTCCGACCGCGATCGTCAGTTGTTGGCGGTAGGAGACTAGGCCAAAGACGCCCCGAAAGATTAGCCCTGGGAGCTGTAGTTTTCGAGGCATCGAGAGCGCGTCGAGGGCACACGGGGGATGCAAGTGGAAAACACGGTACGCATTAGTCATTCAGTAACGGTTAGATACTTGGTGATGGTGGTGTGTCGTTAAGAAATATAATGCAGTATAACCTATATTAGACCTCCGTGCCCAGAGCATGTTGATTTTCGAGCCCCACGCACATCGCCGTACACAAGCCAAGGAGGTCATGTATGCAGTGGGGGCGGCAAGACCGCGACCCAACTTGTGACACGGCGTGGTAGATACTCGTCGACGTTCTACACCCACTTGCCCTTGCATGCCGCAGGGACGGCGTGTCGTATATCACGCGTAATGTGTACTTTACGGCAATTACCTTGGGAGGAGGCGGCAGCTCGTGCGGGCGGGTTGCGCCAAATACGTACATCGGAGTGACTCTGTGCTGGCCCTGCCAGGTGCCAAAGTGAGAAGGGAAACGCCTTCAAGTGAGACAAACATGTCGAACGTATGTGACATGGCAGTACGGTTGTGTTCTACGTACAGCCGAGTAAAATCGACACACGACACAGCTGGACGTGGGAGTGTGGTGAGCTCAACTCTTTGTTTCTTATCCTTCCACCGGAGGATTAAAACAACAACAACAACAACAACAACAACAACAGGGTAAATTTTGCCGCTGCCGCCGCCATGTAGCGGTGACAAGTGTGTGCTGTCGCGGAAAATTCCTAAAAACCTTGCACACATCGGACAGGTCGTCGATTTTCCACTTCATGACCTAAATCTTTCAGGGCAGATCGATTCCTGATCTGTAGGATCTAGCTCATGTTGCCGGGTGGGAGTCGTACAATCTTCATCGTCTAGGACATGTTTCCTGGTTTGGATTTGTACTGTATAGATCCTGCGACATATCAAAATGGCAGGTTAGGATCTGGATGATCTAGATCCTGACCTGTCCAACGTTTGAAACTTGGGGGTGTGTTCGAGCCGAATGTCCATACCAAGGTTGAGCATGTGGTGTCGGTAAGGAAATGATGCTGTAGATACCGCCTGGTGGTACCAACCTACCTACGACAGGATTGAAGCCCCAAACATGCGCGTGCACTCCTCGTGGCGCGTCGTGCCTTATGGCTGGCCGCTGCTCAATACTGCGTGCATATCTATCACGGTTGTACATTGTCGTGATTATACGTACAGGTGTACTGCAAGTTCGCTCTTCCCCAATCTGTAATCACCGCACAGTCTTTATCGTCTCTACAACGCACCTCACACGCCATGGTGACAATCGGTCTTGTTAAGGCCGATACATCTTTAGATGTGAATATAGCCCGCTCCTCAGAGCCACTCTTGATGACGGTGACGCCCTTCGCAAGAAACAACAGGGAATCGAGGAGATGTTTGGTATCAGCTAAAGGCGTCCGTCTCCTTTCATACACTTCGTACGACCACACCGCGTTATACAAGCGATAGCTGTCGTCCATATCTGTGATGTTTTGGTTGTACCAGGTTACAGATACCAACAGTGGTAATCCTCTGTAGGGTGTCAACAAGACGGCCGTGAAGCTAGCGCTCATGGAAGACTGACCCTGTCATGTTTGAGACCGTATGATCGGTGTACTTCGTTGAACTAATGGTGACTCCGAGGGCCGAGGAGAAGCGGGAAAGTAGTGTTGCTCGCCTGTATGGTGAAACTAGATGCTATACGTGTTTGCAAAAGAGTTGTCTCTGATAGAATTGCCAAAATACGGGGCTGTTGCGGGCGAAAGTACGCCCCTTCCGGAAACCACGCGCACACCATAACGTACGCAACCGCCCGTGCTCCACCCTTTCAGAGGCACGTGGGTAATCGCTAGAAGGATCATTCACCATGTTAGTACTCGTGGAGTTGCCCTTATCCGGCAGCTTCCTGCGACACACCCGGATAGGTTACGGCCATGACGGCCTTGCAACGAACATAACCTTGGTCGTTCGGCCAAGTTACACGCGCATACGTCGTCTAGACTTATCTCCCCAACTACTCTCTACGCTCCCCTTGATCTTCAATGCCACCGTCTACACCCACCTCGCGGTCATCCCTGACCGTGCTCTTGGCGTCCCCCGTCCCCTCGCTGTGAACGCCCAGAAGACCTTGCATAACATCCTGTAAAGCAAGCGTCCACAAGAGGGCCGTAGAGGCGACGTTAGACATAGGCTAGACACCCAGAAACGCTTTGTCAAGCATTGACATGCCCAGGATAATTCCCAACGGCTGGTTGGGTAGATATGCCTCACGTTTGGTATATCACGGTTGGCGCAAGGTACCATCTCCGTGATTCGATGATTTGAGCTACGAGTGAAAGGACATACGCACGTGCCAAAACGGACGGAACAGCTGACCCAATATTGGGGGGAGGTTCGACTACCCCGATGAGGCAGTGTGGATGCCGCCCTCGTAAGCACGCGTGGCTGCACTAGCGATCGTTGAGGTGCATTATTATAGTCGTCTGTGCAGCCATACCCAGCAATAGAGTACGATAAACAGGTCGATCTATCGTTCTTCACGCGACCTATTCGCCTTGAGCCGGCACTGTTGGCATTACGTTATCAACTATCTCCTGACCATACAGCGCCCTCCACTGATTCAAAGGCGGGGGAGGAGGCTTCGGAATCACAGCTCAAGAGCTACCACGGGTTGCTCCCGAGACGTACTATATGTAGACGGTTGGGCTGGCACGACGCTCAAAGCCTGACTGCTGTTGATTGGTCAATCTAATTTGACCACAGTACATTTCGCTGGTCCAAGCCAAACCAGGTGCTAAGGCGTACGTACAGTCCGTGCCAAACAGCATCTCACCGCTATGCTGAGCGGAAACTGCGCGAGGGTGCACGTGTCGTGTGTGTTCTCGATGTCTTCCACCTCCTTGCCGTCTTCCCCGACGACCTTGGCTGCGAAGTATTGATACAGTAGCTCTGCCGTGTACGTATCGATGAAGCCTCCGGCCGCCCATCTCCAATAGGGACATCTCCAATGGCGAGGCCTGGGGTGGCAGCAGCACCGGCAGCATCATCATGAGCAACATACTATAGCCTAGGCGTGGGTTGAAGACCGGTATCTGCTGTCCTGTGCGCGAGGTGCACATTAGGCCATCCACAACGAGCGGTTCTCAAACGACGAAGCAGGGATATTTATAAAGCGCCTGCCGCGACGACACCAATTCAGCCTGACATTTGCACCACCAACGATTGAAATTTATACGACACATGGTACACACACGTTGTGGCAGCGACAATGAAAAGCACGTATGTTCTCGCCAGAAAATCCACCGTGACTACGGTATTTGTATGTCGAGTCGGCTCACCTCTTGACCAAGTACGTGGTAGCCAGCATTACGGTCGCAAGAACGTAGGCTGGCCACGTACCCCACAGCTGCCAGACCCAAAGGCCGAGGCGCAGCTGAAACATGGGGAATGCCATGGTGTCGCCATAATGCTTCGTGCGCTAGAGGTTACCAGGACATGACACAGCGGATACAAGGGCCGATGGGTTAGTTTGTGTATCTTTCACTGACATCTGCTTGGTACTCGCAACGATTCTTGGCGACGCTTTATCTAGAGCTACTCTCGTGCAGCGTTTCTAACATGCTTAGTGCAGTGCTGCAATGAAGGCGGCGTCAAGCACAACTCTGCCTCGTTAACAGGAACCAGGAAGCAGTCCTACCGCTTGTCTCGATCGACATGGGTCTAACAGAGGAGATTACTACCCACGGAGCACGCCGCGGGATGGTGCCATTTCCAGCCCTTTCGTCCGTACCGATGGATCAATTGTGTTTTCATTTGGTGCCCAGCATCTTCGGAGAATCAAACCTGTGAGCTCCACCTCGTCGCACGAGACGTGCGAGCTCCACTACAGTATGCTTTTCCAGCCTGGCCATTGCAGAAATGGCCTGCTACTATATATTACCACGCTAAGCGTAAGACGGAGCCGCAACGAACGGTGCGTGATGAACAGTGTTTCACTCATGGTATGCCGCATGCCGTGTATCTCTGGTACGACACCCTTTTCACAATCGAAACAGCCTTCGATGCCACACAGGTGGTGGCCGTATTTTCTCACGGGTACAAATGATTGGAACGGCACCATCGGTCGACTTTCTTGTTTCCCGGCGTAACTCTATCGACACATCTATACACACCGCAATGACCAAGGACGTACAAATCGTAATTTTGACGTGCTCAAAACTACGCCCCTCGACCGACCGTTACATGCGTATGATAGGTATGAGTTACGGCACCGCGGCAGGTGCGTCGCTGCGGAGGTCTAACCAACGCCAGAGAATAACTCTGACGAACTTACCGTTCGCAGAACGGAGACGGCGAAGAACCGTCGCCAGTACGGCATGTATTCCGTCCTTGGGTTCAGTTTGCCCCCCACCCGGAGGGGAAACGTGGCCGAGTACGACAAGCTAGCCAGCTGCATCCCGACGCAGGCCAAAGCACAGATGTGCACCCACGACCATACGCGGCGAAGCAGAGCAGCCACATGGACTGCCAGACACGGGCGGGCGTCGTCGTCCCCGCTGCTGGCGGTCGACGCCCGTGCAGGAACAGCGTCGGGCGTATCGTCGAGAGGTGCTGCCCCCACGGCGCATCTAGGCTCTGCACCCTCCGCCATGTCGATGAGCTCAGTAGCCCACACGGATCCTCGACCGACCTTGGGCAGATGGGGAAACAAATTTGGACCGTGTAAGGCGTGAAGCACGACCGAGATTACTGTCCAAAGGCAATCGGAGCATTGCAGAGACAAATGATCCTTGAAGATTGTGGTCGACGTACAGTAGGGAACTTCGATACCAGATGGTTGCTTGACGCTCTTCCATGGCACCCTCCACACACATTCCGATTCTACATAATAGCAAAGCATATACTACGAAGGATTGGCTAATCTAAACACCAATGCTCCCCTGTGATCGCCGCGCAGGTGTAAGACCGATGTGGTTGTAGAGGCGGCCGGTTCGAACGCCAATACGGGACACCATAAGCAGCGTCGCTACTATCGCCAACCAGGTGTCAGATGATATGTATTATCGCTCGCAGTGTGTTCAGTACATTGGCGCCACAGCAGGTTGGTACAAACGTCGACTGTGCACGACGGAACAAACCGCGATGGGATGAAAGAGCGTGACGATTCACGACCGTTCGGGAAGCAAATAACGCGTGAAACGGGTTTTCACAAGCGCCGCCGTTGCCTGACCTGGTTGTCGTCTTCCACGTGGAGGGTGGTCCCTGGCGTTGGGGTGCGGTCCCCGATGGCAGCCTGCACGTACGTCGGATTGTAAAGGCGGAGCGTTTGAACGTCAGTATGGAACACGAGAAGATGTCGCTATGGTCAGTAAGCAGGTGTCGGAACAATGTGAACACCCGTGCATTATCGTGATTACCATAGCACAGCACAAGGTCGATGCAAACCTAAACGTCATACTTCACAACAAACCGCGGTGGATTGAAAAAAAACAACCGTTCACGGGTGTTCGGTAAGCGAATGGCGTGAAACGCGTGTTCACGAGCGGCACCGTCGCCTGACCTGATCGTCGTTGTCCGTGTGGAGGGCGGGCCCAACGACATGAACAGCTTCCCAAAGCACTGGGCGGCGGTCCATATCAGCCTGCACGTATGTTGAATACTAAAGGCGGAGCGTTTGGACGTCAATACGGAACACGAGGAGATGTCGTGAATATCGTAAAGGCGGAGCGTGCGAACGTCAACACGGAACAAGAGTAGATGTGGCATGACCACCAAGCATGTGTCGGACCAATGTGAACACCCGCGCATTATCTTGACTACCATGGCACCGCAGAAGGGCGGTACAAACCTCGGCCGCGCACCACGGAACAACCCACGATGAAAGGAAATACAGCAGCGGTTCACGGCCATTCGGTACGCACATCACGCATGAAACGCGTGTTCACTAGCGGCAACGTTGCCTGACCTGCTCCACCCATATTACATCGATGGCCGGTAGAACAAAAGCAACAGCCTCGGTAGCCGCGAGGGGACGGTCCTCGGTGGCACCCTGTACGTACGTCGGGTTGTAAAGACAGAGTGTTCGAGTATCAAGAAGGTGCACAAGCAGATGTCGCTATGATCGACAAGAAAGTGTCAGATCAATGTGGCCGCACTGTCGCCAACACAATGGCACTGCAGCAGTTTGGTACTAACGTCGACCACGCACTACGGAACAACCCACGATCAAGTGAAATATAGAAACGGTTAACGGCCGTTCGGTACACACATAGCACACGAAACGCGTGGTCATTAGAGCATTGCCTGACCTTCTGGTTGTCATTGGTGCCGACGGCCGGCAGAACAAGGTCAATAGCCTCTTTGGCCTTGGGGAGGCAGTCCCCGGAAACGCCCTGTACGTATGTTGGATTGTGTCGGCGCAACGTTTGCACGTCAATACGGTACACGAGCAGCTGTCGCCTTGATCGTCAGGCAGTGTACACGGCTTGGCTTTGTAGATGGCTGGGCAAAGGCGGTTTCGGTTGCTCGTTTCTACAAGTGGGGCCTTGCAGTGACCGCGAGACTGAAATGACGTTTTCGCTCTGACTTGATTAGTTCGGGAGATCAGCGTCGGTGTTTGTATTGCTCCCGGAAACTTGCCGAACTCGAAGGACAAATGGAAGGCAAGAGCGAACATCCACGTATCTCGTTTTGTGCCGGAGTGCGCAAAACCACCGTCATATTTGTGCTCCATAGATCACATGTGAATTACATGTGGCTTGATGATGGGCACTTCTAGGCCGTATATCGGGCATCTTACAGATCACCTGAACACTTTGTCGACCCCACGTCCAGAAAAGGCGTACTTCTGCTTGTTTGTGAAGCCCGTACGCCTTAAATCTGAGCGTGACGAGCTTGGTCACTAGTACCACTGGCGAACGTGGGGCCACGACGGTCATAGCCTTGCCCATCTCCACCGTGTACTTGTGCGGAAGCTGCCAATCAAGTTGATGGGGCGCCATCCGAACAGAGCGGAAGGGGCCGCGGATACCATGATTGACACCACCGGACTGCTTGCCACCGTCCCACGGGATGCTAAAGCAGCGGTTTTACGCTAGGACGCAGCGGCCCATGTGGTGCACAAAGGAAGGTTTGCTATTTTCGCGGAGCGGCTCACGGTCATGCGGTACACACATCAAACGTGAAACACGTGTTCACTAGCGCCAACGTTGACTCACCTTCGTCACCCATCCGACGTCCATGGGTGGCAAAAAGACATTAACAGTATCGAGAGTCGTCACGTGGCGGTCCTCGATGACACCCTGTGCGTACGTCGGGTTGTATGGGCGAAAACATTTGCACGTCAATAAGGTGTAAAGACAGAACGTTCGAGCGTCAACACGGTACACAGGCAGATGTCGCTATGATCGACAGAAGGTGTCAGATCACTGTAATCGCACTCGCAGTGCTGCCAACACAATAGTATTGCATCAGGTTTGTACAAACCTCGACCACGGACTACCGAATAACCCACGATGAGCTTAAATACAGCGACGGTTCACGGCCGTTCGGTATACAATTCCACCGTGAAACACGTGTTCACTAGCGTCAACGTTGCCTGACCTTCTCTCCCCATCCGACGTCGATAGCCGGCAGAACGAAATAAACAATCTCGACAGCCGTCACGGGCCGGCCCTCGTTGACGCCCTCGTTGACGCCCTGTACCTGCGTCGAGTTGGAAATACAAAACGTACGAGCGTCAGTATGGCACACGAGCAGATGTCGTTATGATCGACAGGAGGTGTCAGATCACTGTGGTCGCACTCGCAGTGACGCACCACACTGGCACTGCAGCAGGTTGGTACAAACCTCGACCGCGAACTATGGAACAACCCACGAGGAAAGGAAATATACCAACGGTCCACTGCCGTTCGGTACGCACATCGCGCATGAAACACGTTTTGACTAGCGGCAACGTAGCTGACCTGCTCCACCCCTCCGACGTCGATGGCCGGCAGAATGGCATGAACAGCTTTGGGAGGACGGCCCTCGGTGTTAACCTATACATACGTCGGGTTGTAAAGATAGAACGTTGGAGCGTCAGTAAGGTGCACGGGTAGATGTCGCTATAATCGACAATCAGGAGTCAGATCAATGTGGTCGCACTCGCAGTGCCTTCAACACGTCGGAACCACAGTAGATAGGTACAAACGTCGACTGTGCACTGCGGAACAAACCATGATGGAATGAACAAAAGCAACGGTCCGAGGGAGTCCGGTACGCATATGACGAGCGGCACGGCCGGACCTGTCGTCGCCGTCCATGTCGATGGTGGGCACAACGACATGGACAGCCTCGACAGGCGTTAGATGGCTATCTCCAATAGTAGCTTGCACCTACGTCGGATTGTAAAGACGGAGCGTTTGAACGTCAATGCGCAAGACGATCAGATGTCGCTATGGCCACCAAGCAGGTATCGAAACAAACCAAAACACCCGCGCATTATCGTGATCACCACAGTACCGTAGAAGGTCGGTACGAACCGCGAAGTCGCACCGCAGAACAAACCGCGATAGGTTGAAAGAACGCAACGGTTCACGGGTGTTGGGTAAGCAAATGGAGCGCGTGTAACACGCGGTAAAGGAGTGGCACCGTCGCCTGACCTGGACGTCGTTACTCACAGGAAGGGCAGTCCCAATGACATGAGAAGCTCCACAAGGCCGTGGGGGGCGGTCCACGACAGCAACCTGCACGTAGGTCGGATAGTAAAGGCGCAGAGTTTGAACGTCACTATGGAACACGATCAGATTTCGCAATGGTCATAAAGACGGAGCGTATGAACGTCAATAGTGTACACGGATTTGCGTTGTATATGCAGAGAAAACGGTTTGTATTGTTGGTCTTGTTACTGCTGGCGAGGTCTTGCAGTGACTGCGTGACTGCAAGGGCGATCTCGCTCGGGCCTGGTTCGTTCGGGGGATCACCATCGGGATTTACATCGCTCCCGCCAAGCTCGCCGAACTCCGACGACAAAGACAAGGCAACAACCGTCGGTCGCGCATCTCCTTTTGTACTGGATGGCACGAAACCTCCGCCATAGTTATACTCCACAGATCACGTCTAGACCACGATCGGCTCGATTATGGGCGCTTCTAAGCCGTGTATCGAGCAACCTACAGATCACCTCAACATCCTGTCGACCCAATGTCCGGAGAAAGCACACTTCTGGCTCTTCGTCAAAACCGTAAACGTTAAGCCTGAAGGTGATGAGTTTGGTGTATACTACCATTGACGAGCTGGGGGTCACAACGGTCAAGGCCTTGCTCATTTCTGTAGTGTCCTCGTAGTGAACCTGCCAATGAAGGTGTGGCAGCGCCACACGAATAGAGAGGAAGGGACCGGTGTTACCATGATTGACACCACCGACGTGCTGCCGCTGTAGCACGATACGCAAAAACACAGCGGCCCACGTGGTGCACACGGCAGCTTCGGTTGTATATCTGCAAGTGCTTTAGACAAGGCGGGTCCCCAACATCGGTCGTGTCCAGCCCTTGCGGGCGCGTTGAACAGGACGAACACGGCACTGGTAATATATCATTCGGCTGTGAAGACAGGCTGAGGAATGAACGTTGGAGAGTACAGGGCGGCACGCTCTCAAAAGGGCCTTCCTGACCTCCGCGGGTCTCGGCAACATCAGCAGTTGGGTGTGGCCACCCCAGAGGCTGGGTCCGCCAACAGCCTCGACGATGTCGCTTTCGACCCCGGTGATGCGGAACCATGCATACCGTACATACCCGGTCCAGCCGTGGGCGTGCAAAAGTCTGCGCGAGCACGTACATGAATGGTTTCTAGATTAATCGTCTGCTGTAGGATGCATACAATGGTCAATGTGTTCACCCGACGGGCGCGTCGAGTGTAAGAAGCACAGCATGGCGGGATTGCAGTGTTCAGTACTGAGGGCCTAACTTGGGGGAGATGGTCGAAATGTAGTGGTCACCGAAGTGGAAACCTCCGTTCCCTGTTGTTGCTTTCGACGGCGTCTCATTACAACCTGTACGGGTCCAGTTTCAATTCCCGAGAACGATCATACGGCTAACCACCAAATACAGGCCACTTGTACAACGGCATGCAAAGGCTCTTCAGGTAGATCAAACCCTTAGGGTTAGCTTTGCGGATAAAAAAGTCGCCAAGCGGGATTCACCTCGCGTTACATGTCCCGTCTCACGAGTTGCAACAATACCCTCGTACCGTACCACCCAGGTCGCGTACTCCCTGTAGGTCCTTCAGCGGTAACTTGATATCACAACGAGCAACATATACAAAAGAAACCTAGGACGAGACATGCGCTCTCTCGGGCGTTAGCAAGACGTCCTTCAACCCGCAACAGAGCAACGTGGCGAAGCATGAACGACACACACTTATTCGGGATGGATGTTCTCTCTCCCAGCTGACCGTGTTTTATCCAACGAATCCATCTCGCCCGGAAGGCGCTGCGATGGCCCTATTAGACGCCCTTTCTCGACGGGAATCGTTTCATGCACCCTTGATGAGACCATACCAGGTATCAAACAGGAACGTTACGAAACGGCGACAGTACTTGCTGGGTCGGGACTAAGGAAGCGACGAGGTGTAGTCATCTCCCGGTTCTCGTCTGGTTCTTCGTCGACGTCCAAAGCATGTTATCTGTCCCGGGTTCGACTGTGTACCAACCTTGGTTGCGCGTAGAGCAGCTCCGGGAGCAAGCTCTGGTCTACGTCTGACCACGAAAAACGGTCGATGTCGGCCTCGTCGTTGGTCACCGTCGGCGTTTCGGAAGAGCCATCATAGCTGTCGCTGTACATGTTGATCCCAAAACCTTCCGGGTGGCTCACCTGTTGGGTGAGGGATCGATTCCTTTGTGTGGCAAGCTCAATAAAACAATACAGCACCATACTAGTACAACTAAAGCAGATTCTAGGCCGGGTTAACCGACCAGGGGGATCGAGAATTACCGTTCAAAGCATGGCACTGTACTAGAGTACTACCACCAGTCATACATTGTCTTGTCTGGCTCAGAATATTTCCTCCACAGCTTGTGCAAGCGTTTGACAGCCTACTACTAAAAACGGCAGAGCAGTGAAAGCAACACATGTGTTTGCTTCTGGTATAAAGCCCAGCTTTACTTATGTGGTCCCTCAGCAGTGATTCCGCGGCGTTTCGGGAAACCTAACTCAGTAATTTCAAGAATTGGTTGTCAGTTGACAAATGTCGGGGGAGAAAGAGACAGTTGCACTCGCCAGAAGCCATGTGCACCCACGGGTGAAGTCGAATGTGCCCAATGCAGGAAGTCATTTCCCTCTATCACGGGGGTGACGGCAAGACACAACCGACGAGACGTCTAGGGGGTGACTTGCTCGGTTGGACATGCAACGCTGTCTGCGTCTCGACGCCGCTGCCCTGTGCACGTGGAAAAATCAATTTCGGCACGAACAGGCATCTATATGGACA
Organism: Neoagarum fimbriatum; assembly: GCA_036873965.1. Taxonomy (NCBI): domain Eukaryota; class Phaeophyceae; order Laminariales; family Agaraceae; genus Neoagarum; species Neoagarum fimbriatum. Next base: position 970 of record JAYJMC010962791.1, on the reverse strand, counting down.
GTTGTTTCCCCCACGTATTAATAGCATGATTCGTCCTACGGTGGGTCTTGGTGAGGACGGTCAATGCCCAACAAACGCGGTGTGTTTCGTGCCCGCGTAAGGCTTGAAGCTCAGGCCAACAAACGAACGCACGAACGAACGAACGGTTTGAACCTGGTATTCGAACAACTTGGACTTGGTATTCGATATCGTCTCCCTCGAAGGTGGAAATTAACTAATGACATGAATACAATCATTTTAACAATGCACACTAACTCCAAGACAATACATATTTATGTACCCCCCCTACGGTATTGTTGGGTTATTCTTGATCTTGCCGTACTTTGTTTAGACATTCGGTGTGGATCTGGTAATCATAGTTGGACATTCCCATCAGACATGGTTCCTGCTGCCCCTTCAGTCTATCTCCCTTGGAGGTCCTAATGCTGTTTTTAGCTGATGAACGCACCAAAGGCTCAAACCTGGGATAGCGGCAGCTGAATATGCGATGCCTGGTGTGATATACTGCGACATTGCTACGTGATATCACTGCGCGTACTTGTGATATACGGTACCTAGTACGAGCTGGCTCAAGCTGAAATGTTGTCCCCCGCCAATGCCGCCTGCAATATCTACTCGAATATCACGTATTCGGTATCATGCTAACCCCTACGAATAGCGAAAGAAAACGGATGATGTACATTGTTTTTCTTTTTCGAAAGCCCCGTGGGACCGTGCTCCCGTGGAATTCCCATGGAAGTCTCATGTAAGATCGACATCCAATCAGATGGATCCAAACTTTGGAACGAAGGTTGGAACCACACATTTGATAAAGACTTACTGGGAAACTGTATTGAATGCGGTCACTCGTGCTTTGATCCCGGAAAAACCACGACAAAACACGAGGAAGAAGTTAAAAACTGAAGAGATTCTATCATGTTCAGGACGTGCTCGTCGCCTGCAGCGCCTGCTCGGGCCCCGGCGCCTGGCT
>JAYJMC010951738.1:0-14029 GCA_036873965.1 Neoagarum fimbriatum | reverse complement strand
GTAGCTCATCTGCACATGTTTTCAAAGCTTGAGCTATACACGACAGATGAGCTAGCTCATGAGCTGTCCGGGGTGTGGACTTCAGAACGAATGTCCTATTATCTGTCATTCTACCACGCGATATATATCGTTCCATTGCACCCCGCTCTAGTAGGTACAATAGCATCCGACCTAGGTGCGAGGACTTGCGGCGCGTTCCGATCTTTCCAGCGGGGGGGGGGGGCTTAAGGGCCTGACGAGGCGCGCCGCTTGCTTTCTTACAACGAGTGTGTCGCGATGACGCGTCATGCTGCTCGTTCCGAGTGCCAATCTCACTATACTATACCCGGCGTGTGGGTGCCGAGTTACGATATTCCGTGGACTCGGGGGTCGGGGGACACTGAAATGGAAGCTGCTGTGTGATAGAGCCCCTCGTCTGATGAGGACGAAGCCCACACGAACCCTTCACCCTCATTGATTAGTTTTCTCTACGTAGTTGCAATCCCTATTTTTTCCCGTCCAACAGAGGTCGTCGTGTATTCTCTGACCCGGCCGGGATCACAAGAGGCCCACTTCTCGCCCATGCCCCACCCCTACGTTCCCACCCCAACACTTTCGTTGCGCATTGAGCTTATTTCTCCCAGCTCCTCGTTGACGTATTCGATCGATACTGCGTACCAGGTATATACTTGAACTGGGCGTTTCCACCGAAGTTTTCCTAGCGGCGTTGACCGCAATCTCGTACAGACGCGCGACGTGTAAACCTGCACTTGGTCAAAATTAATTCCACCGAGAATCAAACTCACGACTTAACCGTTCAAGGGGTTATGCGGCTCATGGTGGCGACCGGTTTGACATAACCTCACCACGCGAACGTGGTGGGGATGCGTCCTTTTTTTGCCCAAACGTGTCCACGACGGCCCCTTAATTTTAATATTGCAGCTGTACCTGGCGCCGGAGGTGGTGAAGGGTGTGCCTTACAATTTGGCCGTCGACATGTGGGCAACAGGCGCAGTGGCCTTCGAGTTACTGCACGGCGAGCACCCGTTCTGGTAAGACTCACGAAACGTTGTTTACACTGGACTATTTATAAGAAAATAAATATGTTATTCGCACGTGTGTAGGATAACGAAGATGTTTTCGTCCGGTGACTTGCAAGCACGCCGAGGAGAATGAAGTGCAGTGAAAAGCCGGTGTGGCTCAACAACACCAAGAGACCCTTGGCGCCTGATTCCAACGCGCGTTCCCGCTGTCCCGTACGTACCAGGTACAGGTTCCGTAGGTCTGAGAACAAACAATCGATACTTACTTCTCCCGAGCATTCGCCGGGATCCCGAAGCGAGACGACTCAGACACTAAGCTTTCATACACCGATGCCTCCATAGCCAGCAAATGGCGCGCTTCGTCTACGTTTTAAGTGTTAATACCCCCCCGCAGAATCTCAGCTGTAGTGGCAATGTCCGCCTAACCTAACTTTCGTGGCATTTCCCATTCCCCGCCGAACACGGTCTCGAATATAGGCCCAGCCAGCCAACGGACCTGCCCCCCAGAAACGCGGGGGGTAACGATGCCGGTGCAGCAGCAGCAGCAGCAGCCAAAGGTGCCAACGAGGTAGGCGAGCCGATCTCCGAAAACCCAAGCGGGTCTTTCATTGACGTTGGCGAAGAAGATGCAGGCCCGGTGTTTGATGATGTCGGTGACGAGGGGAGGAGGGTTGGCGGCGGAGCCCTCTCGAGCGGGGCGGCGGGGGTGGGGGGAAGCGCCGGTGCCCGCGCTGTGGAAGGTTCGCTGCCCCCCCTGCCCGCCAGCATGTCGGCAAGACAAGTCGACTTGGATCCAATGCCTGCCTTCCTCGAGAAAGTCAAGAACGCCCACTTCACCGTCAAAGAGGGCCTGGACGAGGACGCGAAAGACTTCCTCGAGCAGGTGGGCGCGTGGAGAAATCATGCAGAGGGGTTCTTATGCAACCAATGGTAGTGACTTTGTTGGGGGCTTTTCGAGTGTCGGTGTACGAGGAAGAACGAACTGTTTGCTGAACTTCACTTCACATCCAGGAATGACGGTGTGCAGGCTTTGCTATTAATAGGCGTACATACTGTGGCATGGGAGGGGGTTAAGGGTGGCCGTGTTCCTCGTTGGTAACGTGTGAGTTACGTTCGCGGATGTTTCGGTTCATTTCACCAGTAGAACAGACAGGGGTAAAATTGCTCCGCGGTCCCGAAGTGGTAGCATCTTTTTACGGCAGCTCAAATGGCTGACGGGCTTCACGTCCGTGTATTTGATTAACAGCCTTGACCGGCCTATGCAACCAACCTATGCCGGCCGATGCCTCTGCACAGCAGCACTAACCCCCCCTACACACACACACTTTCGCTGGTTCCTGCGACTCGTTTCTGGGGCACATCAGCTTCTTCAGCGGCTCTCGGCCAACCGGATGTCGGCGGCCCAGGCGGCGGAGCACAAATGGCTAAACCGTGGCTCCGAGAACCACGCCAGGCGAGCTGATCTGAGGATACGCACCATTAACGCCATGGCTGCGAAGCGTGCGTTGAGGCTGGACGCTGCCGTCTTCAAGGTGGAACAGGCGGCGGAACTTGTGGAGCAGATGGAGGAGCGCGTGCAAGAGGATTTGGTCCTCGGACAATCGTCGGTCACCGTATCGGCGGCGGCGGCCGAAGCTACTAGGGAGGTCGGGTTAACCCTACGCGGCTGCGCCCAGCAGGCAACGTCGATGGCGACCCAGACGCGCAAGGCGCGAAGGCGTGTAGAGCACTGGGAAGCGGCGATCGCTGAAGGCGACACTAGTGATCCCCGCGGCATGCCAGTAGGGGAGGAAGGGGTCCGCTTGATTGGGTCGTTTGCCGAACACAAAGCGGACGAGTTCGTGTGGAAGGCGGAGATGTGCGCCAGGCAAGCCGAGGACCGTTCCAAAGCAGCGGTGGCGGCGGTGGTGGCCTGGGAGGATAAGTTGGACGAAATCGCGGAAGAGGCGGCGGAGGCGGTTGAGGCGGCGGCGGCGGCGGAGCTGGCGGAGGCGCTCGAGGTCATTCTTCGACAGAGGCGAAACGTCGGAGGGACAAAGCCAGCGCGGAAGAAGAGGAGAGGCATGCAGCGGCCGTGAGATAAAACTCTCGGTGCGCAGGCGTGGTGACGGCACCATGGGACAACAACGAGCACGAAAACGAGGGTTTGGCAGCGTCGCGCGGTGGTGGCGGTGGTGGCGGTAAAGGGTCTCTTGTCACTTCTGTTGTGTAGAGTGGCGGACCTGTATATCGCCTGTTCCGTCGCTGCTTTAACTTTTCGTGTATTCGCCTTGTGTAGGTGATAGTGTTTCTGTTGGTGGTGGAAATGATACTCGTGAAGAAACCGCTCTATAAACAGCTGCTGCTGCTTCTATTTTGCCGAGTGCGATGCTTGAACGAGCGGGTGTAGCGACGAGAGCCTGGTTTGCCCGATGCAACGACAGCAGGATGGGAAACGGCCGGAACGGTTGGGTAGAATGAGCGGATGCTGCCTTTACCCCCGCCGTTTGAGTTTTCGCGTCTGATGCATGGGTGTGTTGGTGAGCATTAGCACTAGCCGTGGCTGTGCACACCGCCTTCGCATTACATGCGCGGCAAGTACTGATATACGAAGTAGTACCTTTTTCGTGCTTCGGGGCTACTCGAAAACAGTCGCGCGCTTACCCTAATAATGCTTCAGACGAAAAGCACTGTGTTCAGAAACCAGTGCCGTCTCATGGTGGCCCCCCTACGCTTCAGCTGTACGCAGTTTTCGGGGGGGAGCTATAGTATGAACCCTGTTGGCATGCGCCCAAGGTATTGGTAGTTCTTGATATATTTCACACGTGGGCCTAAATGCCGTGAAGCCCGATTCTTGTGGTGCGCAGATGACGGCGCTGGTGTTGGTACTCCTTTTGTAGAGCAGCCATATATAGCGATGAAAGCACGATCCGTGAGGATTTCATGCGCCCCGGGGAACTATTCCACGGCGTCGGATGCTTTCTTTCTTTCTTTTGTGGGGGGCGATAAGTCACGGTCGGCAACCGTTTGACAACAGCATTCAGTCATAGCTGGTACTGTTGTACTGTCTTGCTTGTGTGCGTGTGTGTACAACAAGTCAGTCGCATGCTTACCCTAAACATGTTTCAGACGGAGAGCATTGTGTTCAGAAACCAGTGCCGTCTCGTAGTGGGCCCCCTATGCTTCAGCTGTACTCGATTTTCGGGAGGGGAGTTACAGTATAAATCCTGTTGGCATGTGCCCAGGCTATTAGTTGTATTGATATATTTCACACGTGGGACTAAATGCCGTGGAGTCCGATCCCTGCGGTGGGCAGTTATCGGTCGATAGTCTTGGTACTGTTTTTATAGAGCAGCATTATATAGTGAATGCACGATCCGTGAGGATTGCGCGCGCCCCACGTAAGCATTCCACGGCGTCGGATGTTTTGCTTCTTTTTCTTTTGTGGGGTAAGTCACGGTCGGCAACCGGTCGATAACAGGGTTCAGGAAAATCAGGTACTGCTGTACTGGTTTGCCTTTGTGCGTGCGTGTACAGAAAGTTCAACCTGCAAGAGGATTTGCCAGGAGCAGACAATCAGGAACTTTTAAAGGTTTTGGGTCGGTATGCGGGACCTTGGCACATATCGTACTACTAGAACTCTTAGAGTAAGTGTTATTCTGTGCCAAACCGACGTGGATGGAGCGCCCGCCTTTCGACTGCTGCATTGCAGGGCGTTGCTTCTGTTGCTGGTATCATAGGAAGGAGAACTCACTGCAGATGTCCTCTGCCTCAGTAGTCGGTCGAACATTAAAGTACCAGGTACCAGGTACTCTTTAACAGTTTCATGCTTCATTCCGTGTTCTTCGCCTTCGGCTTGGTGTATCCGAGGGTAGTGTGTTTCGTTTATGCAACCTCGCCGTCCTCAGGTAGGAAACAAGAAGGAAAATTTGTCAGTTTGACTGTAATTGTATTGTAAGTGCACGTGCTGAGTACTCATCTGCCATGTTGTGTCACGGACAGTGGAACGTTGCCCATACCTTTGGTCTTTGGAACAAAATTATCCGTGTCGCCGGTCCTCTTAAGCACATGTCAGTCAGCCTTAATGCATGTATACCACAACACTATTTAGAGGCAGTCAGCTAAGATCATAACCTGGAGCGCTTGCTTTTTTGTCGACAGTGAGGTACTTTCGAGTACGTAATTGCTTCCCATGCCTTTAGCTCGCTATGTAAGGCATGCACGTATCATACCCCCTTCCCGAATGCACCAGCACAAATAGAATGGAACTATATTCAGAACAGAAGACACGCCGTCGTTAAATCCTGAGCGATTGGCTGGCGCACATACTGCTCAATACCCGGTTTTGAATTTAGCCCGAACGCTGCAGTCGTAAGGCACCCCGGACCGAGCGCTACAGCAGTTTTCGAGCTCCGTGCCCAACGTAGATATCTAGGTACCACGTATGTGCCTAATGCCGCGCAAGACACCGTACCTATCCACGGGGTCTTAGCTAACCATCAGGTTGCCAACGAGAAACCCCCCCGCCCTCATCTTCACCAAAGCACGCCCAGTAAAGCCTGCCCCTAACCATCCTTGGGTGCATAAGCTCAGCAATCAGCGCGTTTATTCTCCTACGCAAGACACTTTAAGAAAAAATGACAATGCCAATACTCTCACACAAAAGAAAACCGCATGGTTGCTCGACAAGCCCACCATCTCGAGGAAGTAAGTGGCGTTTTTGTCAAAGCTTTCCTAAACGTCGTAAGCAGCGCCTTTAATGCTGGGCTCGAGTGCAGCTATATAATGCGGCCATGTAAACTGAGTTCACCGATGCTGTAATGGAGCTATCCTTATCACCTGAGCCGTCAACGATCGAGCCGTTTCCCTCGCTGCTGCACAATGAGTCAATCAGCGACGATTCCGGAGGCAGCAGCAGCAGCAGCGAGACAGACGGCTCGATCGTTGACGGCTCAGGTACTATGGACAGATCCACCTCTACATCTGCAAATCTTATGTCGCACGATCGCAATAGCTGCACTCGAGCTCAGCACCAAGAATGCCGACTTTGACATCCAGGAAAGTCTCAACGCGGACGCCGCACATATGTCCTTGATAAGGTGGGTCTGCCGGGTTACAGGGGGGTAGGGTGGCCAAATGACTCTCTGCCCCGTGTTCGGGGCATCCCGACATGCCGATGAGGGGGGTAAACGGTGACTCTACCACAACTCTGACGCTGGCGCTGCTCGTCCCCGTCCCACTCGAGAGAGAGCTTCGTTGCCACCCCGCCCTACGCCGTCGCCATTAGCCACCAGGCGTGTTTCTTCCTAACCGACATCAACAAAAGGTTCGCTTGGCCCTCCGACATTCGACAGGCTCCTCTCCTTGATGCCATTGCCCGCCGATCATCCCACTTGCAAGTCGCCGCAATTATCCCACGCGCTGCTGGGGGGGAGGTCGACCTTCGGCTCGCGGTTGGGCCTTTTTTGGAGAGCGTGTCAGCGGCGGGAGCATAAAGACTACAACAGTTGAGCGGGTATCATAGTACCACGACGGCAAAGGCGAAAAGGGTCGAGATGATGTTGACGGATGGTTACCGAATGGGTAGAAACACGTAGCTGGCATTCTACGGCAGCTTAAAATGTGAATGAAGCGCTTTATTCACCAGCCAGAAAGGCATCTGTGTAAAAATGAAATACAGAGTCTAAGCCATGCTGCGAAGGGAATTCTCTCTATCGACATTTAGTTCGCAAGCCAACGAATCCCGCGCTGGGCAACCGAAACGCGGGTTGGAATGAGGCATCGAGGGCCTCTCTGTGTTGTGCCTAACTGCGACTTCCCACTGCCGTTGCATTCAAAGGCGCATATTTAATAGCAAATCGATGAGCGAACATATTTCCGAGTCCATACACGAACGCAACCCAGCGTTCGTGCTCTCACGAGAAAGGCTGCACGCCGTGGAGTAACCGGAAGGCAACCACGCCCGTAGAGCATATGTCGAATACCACAAGACATGTAATCTACAGGTGTTGTCACGTTGTCACCCTCAAATTGCTGCACGGCGTGCAAATTTTCTTTTGAAGAACACAAAAACCTGTTCGCATTCGTTTTTGGGCTGCAGCCATACTAAACCACTCGCGGTCGACCAGGTGATCTAAGTAGCAGTCCCGTGCATGTGTGTAGCGCCTTTGAGCGGCTGGTCTTGAGAGACTACCATCACTGGAAATTGTACAACGTGGAGTAGCTGGAAGCTAACCACGACCGTAGATCACATGTCGACCACCGTACCGTGATGATCAACTCCGGAGCTATGTGGGCCTGCAGAATTAACAAAGGCACGCCATGGAGAGCGTGAAAAGGAAGCCGCCCCCGCCGCGTTCGTGCGACCAGGAGATGTAATCAAACAGATCATCCCCGGTCTAGAGGAAATCGCGTAACCTCTTGTGCGTTTTAGTCTTGAGTCTGACTCTCGGTGGAAGACAACTTGACGTATTTGTTTGCGTCGTGCATATCTGGAAGGCTGGAGTCAACGTCGAGAAGAGGGCTGCACGGAAAGCGCCCAGCGCGGGAAAGCACTAATCAACGAAAGTCGACAGAGAGTTGGGAGAGTTGAATCCACTGCGTAAACGAAAATATGTAGGCGGGACCGGCGGGAGGTTCGGGGGGAGTAGGCCTGCCTTGGTATTCCAGGCCAGAGAATGGAATAAAACAGGCACCCAGTGTAAGCATCGAGCAGGGCCATGTGAGCGGCAGGGAGGGAGAGGAGGGTCGGCGGGAAGAGGGGGAGGGCAAGATGGGCGAGTCGGCAGGCGACATAACTCTCGCCTCTCTCAGTGGTGCGGGAGGAGAATACGAGCGGGTGGCGTTGATCTAACGTCCACAATCTGATACAGAACAGCGCACAACAAAAGCTCGCCTCAACCTATCGCATGACAGCTGGGGTCTGTCGTAGGGATCTTACCTCGGACGGGTTGGACTTCGCCATGATCTTCATGGCCATGGGGAGTCCATTTTCCGTGCTCACTGCGATCACCCTCCCTGCCCTCGCCGTACGTGAGCGTGAACGATCATAGTGAGAAGAAAAGCATCTCACTGTTTCACGCTCACGTATCATAGGGAGAAGTAAAGAATCTCATGATCCCACGCTCACATACGGCGAGGGCAGGGAGGGGGATCGCAGTGATGACGAAAAGGGGACGAAAAGGGGACTCTCCATGGCCATGAAGATCATGGCGAAGTCCAACCCGACCCAGATGAGATCCGTCCACCCCCCCTCTTTGCTCGTAGTAGGTGAACCACTACTATCAGCCTTCGTGGATACTCAGCGACTCGTTCGGATGAAACGCTCTACCAATCGCCTCAGTTTCTTAGATTCAGCGTGATTCACAGCAGCGAAGCACGACGGTGACACGTACCGAAGCTTCGGTAGCATATATTGGCAAATGTAGGATATCCCTTGCCCTCTGAGAGCGCAGCAGTCACGGTTTTTCCCTCCTCAGCTTGGTTTAGACGCCATTTCGAGCCTTTTACAGGTTTTATCGCGATGGGATGCACCTTATCTCTATCTTCTTCGGCCATCGTGCCCGCCGGCCTCGGTTACACCGGGGAGAGACTCGTGTGCGCTGATGCCATGTCACGGCAGCTCATGCGGGCGGCAGTAAGCTGAAAAATGCTCCAAATCTACCATGGGTTTCGAGCAGGTTTTTCATTTTGGTTGCAAAATGCAGCTTTCCGGCATTTGACGGAGCTACGCACGGATGCTGTATTTATCAGTTAATTGGCAGTCCCGTACAGTATCTTAGTGCAGCATATCTACCATGAAATGTTGCCTGATATTTTCTTGGTGCTCCGGCCAAGCGGGGAAGTATGAGGCTTGTGCGCACGGAATAATGAAGAAAAGGCCATACTGCTGCGGCTACGGCTGCACGTGTACGTAGTGGTACCTCGGTGGTCGACGGCTGGTCGCATGTAGGTTGTATTTTATATTTTAATAGGCGTATTACTGCTGCAGCATGTGTTTGCTGTGTGTGTCTGCTGTATGTACACGTACAAGCTGCTATAGTATAGCAGGTATACTGCTGCTGCTACGTACTCTGCACTCACGAACGACGTACTATCCGGGTGATAGACGATTGGTCGAGCGTACGCTGCATTAAAGACGCGCACTATTTACCAGGTATGTACACTGCCTGCGTGTATGCTGTACGTAAACGTTCGTACTGCTACTATACTGGATGCTGCTGCTGCTGGACGAGCGTACATTCCTTGGCAGCACTGTCGCTTTTAAGACCTCGGCTTATACCTACATCTCTCGATTACTACGGGCATGCGCGGAGCCGGCGGCGGGGATCAGCCCGCCGCGGCGAAGCCCCTCTTGTGCATATATACGTCAGGAGGTGCACGAAGGAAGAATTTGAGCTGCACCCGAGCTACCAGGACCTATCTATCAAATGTAGGAGTGCTGTCGCAGCGGCTCGCGTTCTCGACCCCAGCGCCCATCCAATATACAAAACTTCACTTCCCCACCCGGTTGTGTTTGCTGCTGATTTCGGTTGGCCGCGCGGGTTACTAATTTGGTGGTGTGACAATACCGTCCTTCGTTTCGTTTTGCAGGAAGGCTATACGAAAACGAGGCGGGCATCCTCCAAGAGTGTTTAAAGGACCCAAACATGGTGCATCTCTACGGGGTCATCCAGACGCCGAAATAGTGAGTTTACATGCAGTTCACGCTCACGCTTTATTGGGCAGGGCTGGGCAGTGCCTAACGCGTAAGGTGCGTTTGGGGTCGGATCCGACGCAGCCAAGGCTACTCCCTTTGATGTATGTTGACAGTATGATTGCGCCTGGCACCTAAGTTGATCTCCCAAAACATAATCCGGCTTATTTGTACGTAATAATAGAGTATACCATGTTTTGTACTCCACACGTCTTGTTGTACATGTTAATAGCTTTGATAATTAATAGATTGCTCCGCACCCCATAGAGCCAGCGCCTGCCAAAAGCTTGATGATAGGCCCTTCCTGACCAGCACAGCAAGGGGTGCAGAAGTGGGTACTAGCCAGTAACTTTTGTTATTGTACGGTACAGTACGAAACTCCAACACATTTTTTTCCTCGTGGCGTTACTACGCTTGGTTCGGAATTGTCAAGGGGCATCACCGTGTACGCGTTATATAGGGTTTAGATAGCTTGGGGAGGGTTGCAGGTGTCAAGTTACGTTACCTGAGCCACCCCTGCAGGAAAGGAAAACAGGTGTCTGCATGCAAGAAACGCACAAAACGGAAAGTTGCCAACTTCAACAGTAGTTTAGTCAAAATATATTAAACAACCTCGGTATGCGTTCTGCGTCAGCGCCTGTTCTCCCTCTATGCGAGATTTTCAATACTCTCCGTGCGCTGAATGAACAACGGTCGAAAGCTCCCTCATGAAACTGACCAGTGTGAGCTGTAAGCTGCATTTGTTGTGAGTTTGAGCTGCAAGTACCATACATCCCAATAGGATCAGGCGAGTTAAATACCTGCATCCTTCATGACGTCGAATCGTAGAACACACGCGACAGACGTAGCACTCGCTTTGCAAAGTTGAGTATCGACCAAGCTGGCGGTTTTACAGGTGATGTGTCTGTCGTCAATACCAGGAACGAACAAATCAAAAGCGTTACTGAGGAACGTTCGATTATTATGTGGGTCACTCACAATTCAAAAATCGGAAGCACTTAGTATTGCTGAGCACACAGTGTTTACTCTGTAGTAGCATTTCTGCGGGGGCGTGCCCCCGGTACTCATGTGCAGGTGCTTGGTGATGTGGCATATTTACCCTTTACATCCAACGTATTGGCTGGACCACGGTGCAGGCTGTGCATGCTCACGCCGAAGGCCGTCTGGGACTCCGCGGGCTTGATCCAGGTAACTTTCGTACCATCGCTGTAAAAGTACGCGAAATATGACACCGCGCCGAGAAGAGGAAACGGCTGCTGTTGACGATTTGCCGTGCCACATATTTGTGGAAAGCCTTGGTGTGCTGTCGTTAACCCTGAGGTCGTGTGTACAGCGATGTAACCGGTCGAAGGCCGGCATGCAACAGCCACGACAAAGCGTTTCATGTCTTCCCCGAACCCTCTGTGCCCCGCACACAGACACCAAACCCGCGTCAGCGAGAAGCAGACCGCCATTTGTTTACTAGGGATCACTGCCGTATTAGCATAATTCGACAAACGGTCCACGCAGTAACTGCAGCAGCACACGCAACAACGAAAAATATAAACCTAACACAAACACGAACAAGGCACGCCCGCCAAACGTTGGCCAATCACCACTGCTGCTGAGAAGGACGTTCCCGGGTTTGATGTCGCGGTGAATTGTCCCCCTTCCGTGCATGAATTCCACCGCAGACACTATTTAGCGCCGTTCGACAACTGGTGTCTGCCGTGGAATTCATGCGCGGAAGGGGGACAATTCATCGCGATATCAAAATCGGGAACATCCTTCTCAGGAACAAGAGTGAGAGGCCAACGTTTGACGGAGGTGTCCTGTTCGTCTTCCGCTTCTCTTATTCGTTGTCGTTGTTGTGTTGGCTGCTGCAGTTACTGCGTGAACCCTTTCGTTGCATGCATCGTGTTGCTGGTTGCTGATCGGGGTATCATGCCTTTTTGCGGCAGCGTATATATGTGGTCGGTTACCATCTGACAGGGCATCCCCAACCATTGTGCATTTTTTGTGAGTTGGGCAGATGAGCTAACGAAGGAACAAAAGTCCCGAAATACCGTTGCTAGGAAATAAATTGTAGTCCCGTGCCCACAACAACCCATGATGCGTCGAGTTCAGCCGTGTGGCGACGCATCGTAACGTGACTGTGAATTTTCTGTCCAACCCTTGCTCACGATATGGAAAATATTATACTGCTGCCAGCGGGCGCGGGGGGGGAGGTGACTATTGTTGCAGATCTGATCTGTAACCGTGCAACAGTGTTATCTTGATGGTTGAACTCAGGCATCATGAGGGGTCAGCCACCGTTCAAAGCGCACGGTGCACCGAACAAATGGAACCGTTACTGGTTCTTGCGAGTACCCCCTGCCTGTCGTTGCCCTCCCTATACAATCTGCCGCCAGATGTCGCCATTGGCCCAAAGTACTTTCGGCAACCGGTCACGATCGAGCTGCTCGACTTTCTACATGTTCGTGAGTCGAGCGGCTCGATCGTGACCGGCTTCCTGGAGTGCTTCGGGTCGATGGCGACGTGTGGTGGAAGGTACAGGTAGTATACTGAAGGCAATGGCAAGCAGGGGGTACTGGCGAGGACAATCGTGCCTGGCCAGTCTTGGCGAGTACCGCATGAACACGAGCCTTGTCGGGGGCATGGGCAGGGCGGATGGGTTTATTAGACGTGTTGGGGCAAGGGGGGGGGGTACAATGAGGTCGGCATATATTCGCTACTTCGTTGCGCCTATCCTCATCAGAGGAAAACGCGTTGGCGCTTTCTTGCCGTATCGCCGTAACCCTGCAGATACGTTCCATCGTGTGAGCAGCGGTACGCTATGGCCTGAAGCACTGTTGTCCGTACAGCATTCGACACTGCTGTGATACCGTGCTGTATGCGAACGGCATCTTCTGCTTTCGTTTGCTTAGGCCCTATCCCCTCTTGCACCTACAGTACCATGCTTGAAAACATCCTCTCCAGATATCAGCGCGAGCGTGCGAACCGCGGTCCAAGCGGTCGAGCACCCGCGGCTAGACAGGATCTCCACCTTCTCAACCAGGAAGCGCAAGACGAGGCTAACGGTCGCCACCCTCATCGCGGAGCGCGCCATAAGCGCCGTGCAAAGCCTGCTACAAGCGTGGGTGCAGCTCCGGTCGGATCTTGGACGCGCGGTGGAGATGGCGAGGTCCAGGGCAGAATTAGAGGCCGCAGCAGAAACGGCCTCCATCTTCTCCGAGGTCGGCCAACTGGCGGCGGAGATGTCGGACGAGGTTGTCGCTATAAGCGAGGAAGCCAAGGGCTGAGAGAAGACGACCATGGAGGCGACGGAAGCTGCCGCGGAAGGAGCAAAGGATGGTGACCGCCTTTCGCAAGGCGGAGGAAGCCGTGCGTTGCGGTGACAGCGACGGTTGACTCATGGGAGAAAGCGGTCCGCCAGGACCGTCAGGAGGCACTGTCGACGGTCTAGAGGGAGCCGCGTAACCTCCTGTTAGGTTCAGTCTTGCGTCTGGTTCTCGGTGGTAGGCAACTGTTTGTAGACGTCGCGTGTCCCTCGAACACTAGGGTTAACGTCGAGCAAAGATCTGACCGGAAAACACCCAGCGCGAATAATCACTAATCGACGAAAGTCGACGGAGAATTGGGAGAGTTGAATCCAGTGCGTGACTGAAATACATAGGTGGGAACGGCGGTAGGCCAAGGGGGGTAGAGTAGGCCTGCCCTGCGATCTCGAATCAGACATGGAATTACTACTGGTGGACAAAATAGGCGATTGCGACAGCAAACGTCCAAACAGCAACCAGGGCCTCGCCATCTTCGGGCGAAAATATACATATATACATATCACATTTTATTCCCGTGGCTACCCCGTGCGAGTTCAGCAAATTCATCAACGCGACACAGACTTTCCAGGTGTAGTGTGCAGTGCACTCGGAACTAGCCACGCGCCGCCATTTCGACAAGCAACTGTTACACCAAAGCACGACGCGTGCCCTGTCCGACCCCAAACGCCCCGCCCTGTAGGGTCCGAAAGCGCCGAGACTGCGCGCGCCTCGGTCGGAGCTACTTAGTATGTACCTAAATCACAGCGGGTGCGGGGTGCGATGCGGCGTCAACCATTCGCAACGTGGCGGACAGACCGAGAAGATGACAGTACCGACGTCGCACCTGGGTAACGCATCCGTCATTTCCGGCAAGAAGTCCTTGCTTGGTTCTCACTGCCAGGCCAACGCGCGCCAGCCGCACTCCGCCTGTCACCAGGACCATAGAAACGGCAACACGCGGGGGGGGTGTACTCATATCATGCACGGCCGTAGTCGTATGACCATAGACCCTCGCATCCCTACTATGCCGGGAC
>JAYJMC010940699.1:0-14079 GCA_036873965.1 Neoagarum fimbriatum | reverse complement strand
TTATTCTCACAATTTCTTATTATTAAATCTTTTAATAAAGAAAAGAATTTATTTAAAGGAGTAGATAATGTAATTAGTGCTACTCAAAAAGAAGAAACTATTCATGCACTATTTGGTAGTTATTTAGTTAAGTTAATCAAACAAGAACAACCTGAGTGGTTTAATGAAGATTTCTATAAGAGAATAGAAAGAGCTTGCCATAAAGCTTATAATGCAGAAATTAAAATCTTAGATTGGATATTTGAACAAGGAGAATTAGATTTTATATCTAAAGAAATTGTTATTGAATTTATTAAAGATAGATTTAATAAAAGTTTGGAATTAATAGAATGTAATCCTATATTTGAAGTAAATCAAGAATTACTTAAATCTACTGAATGGTTTAATGTAGAATCTACTTCTGAAACACATGTAGATTTTTTTGTTAAAACATCCGTTAATTATAATAAGAAGAGTATAAGTATAACATCAAATGATTTATTTTAAAATATGAAGATAGACTGGTTAAATAAAGAATCACAAGAATTCTTAGAAAGAGGTTATTTATTACCTAATCAAACAGTAGAAGAAAGAATTAAAGTTATTGGAGATGCTGCTGAAAAGATATTAGGATTTGAGGGGTATTCTGAAAAGTTACAAACTTATATCTCTAAAGGTTATATAAGTTTATCTACTCCTATCTGGACTAATTTTGGAACAGATAGAGGATTACCTATTAGCTGTTTTGGTAGTTATATAGGAGATTCTGTAGAAAGTATTTTATATACTGCTGCTGAAATAGGTACACAATCTAAATATGGAGGAGGAACTTCTGCTTATTTTGGAGATATTAGAGGAAGAGGGGAGGTTATTAAAGATAATGGGGAATCTAATGGTACAAAACCTTTCATAGGTTTATTTCAAGAAGTAAGTAATACTATTAATCAAGGTAATACTAGAAGAGGTTATTTTGCAGGATATATTCCTATAGATCATAAAGATATAGAAGAATGGCTATCTATTAGAGGAGAAGGAGATCCTATTCAACAAATTACTTGGGGAATATGTGTACCTGAAGGTTGGTTAGAAAGTATGGAAGCAGGAGATGAGAGTAAGAGAATTATATGGGCTAGAGTTATTCAAAAGAGATTTGAGACAGGCTTACCTTATATATTCTTTACAGATAATGCTAATAATCATATAAGTACACCTGAGTGCTATAGAAGTCTTAACTCTATTAAAGCTTCTCAAATGTGTACTGAGATTATGTTACCTTCTAATTTAGAAGAAACATTTGTATGTGATTTATTAAGTTATAATGATTTACTATTTGAAGAGTATTCTAAAACAGATTGTGTATTTGTAGGAGCTTGTTTATTAGATGCTGTAATGACAGAATTTATAGATAAAGCTTCAAAGATTACATTCTTTGAAAGAGCTGTAAAATTTGCTAAAAATCATAGAGCTGTAGGTGCAGGAAGGCTGGCATATGTTTCTTATCTTCAAAGTAAGATGATTCCTTTTGAGAGTTTAGAAGCTAGACATATTAATATAGAAATTCAAAAATATATTCGAGAAGAATCTTACAAAGCTTCTAAATATTTAAAAGAAGTATTTGGTCCACCAGAAGGTTATCCAGACTTAGATAGAAGAAATACAACCTTAAATACTAATCCACCAACTAAAAGTACCGCTTTTATTCTTAAACAAATATCTGAAAGTACAGAAATACCTATGTCTAATTATTATACTAAAGATTTAGCTAAAGGTAAATTTGTAATTAAGAATAGATATTTAGAAGAACTTTTAATAAAGCTAGATAAGAATACTGAAGAAGTATGGGAATCTATTAAAGTTAATCATGGTTCAGTATTACATTTAGATTTTCTATCTGATACTGAAAAACTAGTATTTAAAACAGCTAAAGAAGTATCTCAAGAAGAAGTTATTATACAAGCTGCTCATAGACAGAATTATATAGATCAAGGACAATCTCTTAATTTATTTATTAGTCCTGATAAAACAGCTAAAGATGTTAATAAATTAATTCTCTTAGCTCATAAGATGGGTTTAAAGAGTTTATATTATCAACATAATACTTCAGCAGTGCAAAATTTAACAAAAGAATTAACTTGTGTTTCTTGTGAATAATAAATTAATTTCGTATAATTGTAGTGTGTAATAAAACACTGCAAATATGTTATTAAAAGAAAATGCCATAAGAATAGAAAAAGAAAAAGGTAAACAAAAACTTTACATTTACAATTGTACAAGTTGTAATAAAGAATTGAGAATACAAACTGGAGGATTAAAAACTCATAGTTGTAAATGTAGAAGTTGTTCTCAACAAGGAGAAGATTATTTGTTTATTTATAATGAATTAAAAAATCATAGAAATAAAGAAGTTGAATTTACTTTAACTTTTGAGGAATTTAAAGAAATTATAAAAAATAATGTTTGTGAGTATTGTGGTAAATCATTAATATATCACAAACATTCTAAAGATTGGGGTAAAAACTTATCTAGAGCACATCAGTTAGATAGAAAAGACAATACTAAAGGTTATACTAAAGATAATGTAGTACCTTGCTGTTGGACTTGTAATAGGCTTAAATCTGATGTATTTACTTATGATGAGTTTATGAAATTATCACCAATTTTAAAAGAAATAAGAATAAAAAAATAATGATAAAAGTAAAAATTAAAAAAATAAACAAAGAAATAGAAACTAAAATTCCAGCATATTCTAAAGAAGGAGATGCAGGTTTAGATTTTGTTGCTACTTCTAAAGAAAAAGGTCCAAATGGTATTGCTACTTATGGAACTAATTTAGCTGTAGAAATTCCATTAGGTTTTGTAGGATTACTATTTCCTAGATCTTCTATTTATAAATATGAATTGTCTTTGACTAATTCTGTGGGAGTTATAGACTCTGGATATAGAGGAGAGATTATGTTTAAATTTAGAAACACTGATTGGACAGAAGAAAATAATTCTACTTACGATGTTGGAGATAAAATTGGACAAATGATTATAATTCCATACCCTCAAGTAGAATTTGAAGAAGTGAGTGAATTAAGTTCTTCTCAAAGGTCTGACCAAGGCTTTGGTTCAAGTGGGAGGTAAACAACAAATAAACAATTAAATATTATGGAAACAACAATTAAAAAATCAAATACTAACTTTAGAGGAGTTAGTAAAATGTCTAGAAATAGACCTTCTCCTTATCAAGCTTATTTTACCTTCTTAGGTAAACAAAAGTATTTAGGAGCATTTAAAACTCCTGAAGAAGCACAATTGAAAAGAATTGAATTTATAGATAGTTTAAAATAAAGAAATAAACTTAAGTAACCTGAAACCCTGTATTAGTTTAAAGACTAAGAAACTCGTTTAAGTAAAGCAGGTTAGTGTGACTAAAGGGTTTGGAATAAACACTATACTTAAGTTATAAAAAAAAGAAATTATGTTAAAATTAATAAAGGAATATTTAACAAGTGCTATTAAAATGCACAATGCTGCTGAAATAGCTTTTAATACAGCTAATAAATCTCATATAAAGCATATTGAGTATTTAGATAATCTTTGTAATCATGATTTATTAAGGCAAGAAAAAGAATTATTAATTTTAGATCAACAATTAATTAATATGAAAGATGAGAAAATTTAAAGCATTAGTGAATGAATCAGGATCTACTGATTTTGGTATGTCTGGACAAACTCTTCAGTGTTTAACTTTAAAGAAAGGTGAAATTTATGAAGAATGTCAGTATGATAGAAACTATTTTATAGATGATGATGGAGTTTCAAGAGGTATTGAAAATATGTTGAAGAAAGGATATATAGAAGAAATCAAATAAAAAAAGAAGTAATTAAAGAAGTATTAGATTTATTTATAAGCTTCTTAGAAGCACATTCTCTTACTAAAGATAAAAATGAAGCTGTTAAAAAACAAAACTTTGAAGAGGCTATTACCTTAAGAACTAAAGAAACAGTTGCTTATTTAAAATTACCTTCTTTAGAAAAAATAAAAGAATTGAGAGATAAATTATGATACTATTAGGAATTTATATAGGAATAATAATAGTTGTAGCAATACTAGGATTTCTAGGTTATTGTTTAGGTGGTAAAGATGATTTAGGAATATTCTTAGAACATGTAATTATAGTGCCACTATTTTGGCCTATTTATTTAATAAAAATGATATTATGATAATAGCAATAGATTTTGATGGTACTTGTGTTACTCATGAGTATCCTAAAGTAGGAAGAGATATAGGAGCTGTTTCAGTTCTTAAGAAATTAGTAGAAAATAAACATCAATTACTTCTTTGGACTATGAGATCTGATAAAGCTTTAGAAGAAGCTGTTAATTGGTTTAAGGAGAATGATATTCCTTTATATGGAGTAAATACTAATCCTCAACAAAAAGAATGGACTAATTCTCCTAAAGCTTATGCTCAACTTTATATAGATGATGCAGCATTAGGATGTCCATTAATAGAAAATAATTATCCTAATTCTAAAATTATTGAAAGAAGTTATGTGGATTGGAAAAGTGTAGAATTAATGTTATTTCAAAAAGGGTTAATATGAATAAAGAACAACAAATAAATTTAATACAAGAATTAGATAATAAACTATTAGAAATAATTAAATCTAAAGGAGAAGATTATGGATCTGAAGATGTACTATCTAATTTTAAACAAGTTAGTGCTGTAGCTAAAATACTTAATATAGATATTACTGATCCTGTGCAATATGCTTTATTTATGGGTATTCTTAAAGTGGCTAGGATTACTAATCTTATAAATAGTAGTAAAGAACCTAACAATGAATCTATAGAAGATTCTTTACTTGATTTAATAAACTATAATAAATTAGCTTATTGCTGTTATAAAGAAAGTAATAATGAATAAAGAATTAGATATTATATTTAAAGTGTTAGTAGGATCTCATGCTTATGGTACTAATATAGAAGGCTCTGATGAAGATTTTAAAGGAGTTTATATACAATCTCCAGAAAGTGTATTAGAACATGGTTATCAAGAACAAGTAACTATTAATAAAGATGAAATATATTTTGAGATAAAGCGTTTTGTTGAATTGTGCTGCACAGGCAACCCAACTATGTTGGAAGTTTTATATTCTCCTGAAGATTGTATTATTTATAAACATGAAGTATTTAATAAATTAATATCTGAAAGAGATAAGTTCTTATCTAAAAGTTGTAAATATTCTTTTGGAGGTTATGCTTATTCTCAAATAAGTAAAGCTTATGGATTAAATAAAAAGATGAATTGGGAGAAATCAAAAATAAATAGAAAAGGAATATTAGATTTTTGTTATTTTTATACAAAAGATAATAAAGTAGTTTCTGTTTTAGATTGGTTAAAAAAAGAAGGTTACACACAAGAATTTGTAGGATTAACTTCTTTACCTCATTTTAGATATATGTATAATGTTTATTATGATCATATTAAAGGAATGAAATCTGATAATCCTAAATTTGTAGAACAAGATGGATTTACTTTTAATGGTATAGTTAAGAATTTAGAAACTTCTCAAGATATTTCCTTATCAGAAGTACCTGAATGGTATAAGATTTGTGAAGGTTTATTATACTTTAATAAAGATGAATATTCTGTTCATTGTAAACATTATAAAGAATATCAAGATTGGTTAGCTAATAGAAATACTCAAAGATATGTAGATACTCAAGAACATGGTCAACAAATTGATGGTAAAAACTTACTTCATTGTTATAGATTACTTGAAATGGGTACTGAGATTGCTATTAATAAAACTATTAAAGTAAGAAGAGATAATGCAAATTTCTTAATTTCTATTAGAAAGGGTAAACATAATTTACAAGAATTATTAGATAATGCTCTACTTAAAAGAGAAGAATTAGATAAAGCTTTTGATAAATCTACTTTACCAGATAATGTAGATAGAGGTTATTTTCTTAAATTAGTAACTTCTATTAGAAAAGAATTTTATAACACTACTAGTCTTTAGTAGTGTTATTTTTATTATTTAATTTTTGTTGGTGAGTATTAAATAAATCATAAATCTTAGTTTGTAATTTATTTTCTAATTGTAGTAATAAGTTATTTGTTTCGGATTTAGAAAAACTATCTTTAATCTTATCAGAAACTCTTTCTAATTGATGTTTAACTCCTACCAGCTCCTCTCTAAATTCACTTTTAAAAGTATGAAATTCAGTTTTAGTTTCCTGACTATTCTTTAGAATACTGTGAAGATACTTAAGTCCAGCTAACAATAACGTAACTCCTAAAGTACCAAAAATCTTAACAAACAACAATACTGATTCCATTCTATTTTACTTCTTTTAATTTAATTAGTTGATATTCTTTAGTTATAATAGGTTGTTGACCTAATTGAGTTATTTTAAGTGTATTCTTACCTTGTTTAAGTTCTAGATCTACAAAATCATTTATAGGTTCTAATTCTTTAGTTATATAAGGTTTAGGATGGAGAGGTTGGTAAATCTTTAATCTAATAGTTCTTTTAGTAGTATCAGTATTTTCTTCATAATAAAATCTACATTTATCAGCAGTTATAAGTGTATCAGATATACTTAAATCTTTCTTAATAAATATTCTTTGTCCTATATTATCAGATAATAGATATATAGCTGCACTTAAACAAGTTACTAATATACTACCTCCAAATACTTCTTTTACTGTCATGCAAACGTGTTAAAAAAATTTAAAAACTGTTTAATTATACGTTAAAATACTTATTGAGTTTGATTTTTAGTACTACTAATTGATTTTCTTTTTATAGTTTCTATAATCTTAGGATCAACTTCTATTTTAGATATTAATTCTAAAATATTATCTTCTGTTAAAATAAAAGGATTAGGTAAAATAATTTCTAAAAGTTCTTTCATAAATTAAATAACAGGAGTAATTAACACATTTACATTAACATTTACAGGTAGTCTAGTAGTAAGTAATACATTTGATCCTGAAATATTAACAAAATCAGGTCTTGTGGCAGTTACTTTAAAATCAGTAGTAGTAACTTCACATGCAATATTAACATCTCCTAAAGTTCCTAAATAAGAAGCTTGTATATTAGGTATATTATCATAAGGGGTATCAAAAGTTACAGTATATTCTCCAGAACCATCTGTTGTTCCAGAATAAGGTACAGGAACTTTTGCATCTACATAACCTTTATTAACTAAAGATAAATCTGTATAATTAGCTGAGTAATCTGAATCTTCTTGTAATCCTGCAAAACCAGCATAACTAGAAAAGACTTTCATTTCAGAATTAACTACTAAGCTACTCTGATCAACACCGCCATTTGAAGAGTGTCTAACAACTGCTTCATTACCATCTCCTTGAAAAATAGCTGCTGTTCCATTATCTAAATTTTGAGTAATAGTTTTCCCTAAATTATCATCTATTATAAAATCTACAACAGAAGAATCAGTATATTTAGAATAAGAAGCAAAATTTTCATCTAATGTCAAAGAAGAAAAATTAGTAGTTGCTTTAGATATATTAAAAGCAGTATCGTTAGAACTTATTATATACTCACTTTGAAATTCTAAATCTCCAGTAACAGGATTACCTTCAGTAGTTCCAGTTAAAGGAATAAAAGAATTACGTTGAGCTTCCCACACAGCAGCTCCTTCAGTATTATCTGTACATTTATAAATAGTATTGCTAGGAGTATGATAAAATAAAGCGTCTACTATAAATTGTTTAGTACTATCAAAACTAGTATCAGGAACACTAGGATTATAAGAAATAGCGTAACCAATAGAACCTCCAGTATTTCTAAAATAAAGAACACCGTTTTCCCATTGTAAATCATAACCTACAGCACATTCTAAGGCTATACCTCCTGATCCTCCTCTACCTTCATCTGTTCCTTGTTTTAGTTTAGAACCATTAGTTAATTCAATTATATCATTTTCCCAATCAAAAGCTACTGTAGTACCATTAGATTTATAAAGTTTTCTGTTTTCAGGATCTATTGTAGTATTTAAGTCTGAATCTATAATAAGTCTTTCATTAGTTTTTATAAAACCAGTATCATCACTTCCGCAATATATTATACCCGAACCTATATCTAAAATTTTAAGACCCTCATTAGTTAAAATATTTGATGTAGCTACTAAACCTTCTCCTTGATTTTGAAGTATTTGACCTGCTGTTGTAGTAGGTATTCCTGAAGATTCTCCTATATCTGCTATAGTAGCAAAAGGATTACTTTCATCAGGAGTATTAGCATTATTTAAAGCATCTAATATTTCTTGTGTTAAAGAAGAATCTCCTCCTCCTTCATTAACCTTTTTAATAAGTAGGTTAAGTATTTCTTTTAAGGAAAATGTTTTACTACTATTGTAGTCATAGACTAAGTTTTCTGTTAATATTTCAGGTATCATGGATATGTTAAAGTATAAGTATTTAAGTTGAAAAGATCAACTATAGGTTTAATATTAATATGACATTTTTTAAAGTTATTAGTTATGTCTTCTAATTTATATTTAGTATAGAAATAATTATCTTCTCTACTAATTCCAGATAATGAATCTTGCTCTTTTTCTAAATATATAGAAGATAAGAAATCTATAAGTATTCTTAAATGTCCTACTTCTAAATAACCAGAAGTAGATTCTTTACCATAAGATTCATTATTAATAGATTTTCTAAGATTATCAATAGATAAATCATAATATAACTTAGTAGCATTATATCTTATATTTTCTAATATACTAGGATAACTACAAATATTAGGATAGTTATCAGAGATATTATCTTCTGTTACAAAATAGAAACCTTGTGTTTTATTTGTATAAAAAGTAAAACTATATCTTATAGGACTTTCTGTAATAAAAGGAAAACTAAAAGCTCTATTAGTGTAAAAGTAATAACTATAAGTTTGAGGAGATTCTGTAATAAAATAAGAGTCATAACTTCTATTTGTATAGAAATAATAACTATAAACTTTAGGTTCTGTTGTAGTTATGTAAGCATCATAACTCTTATTTGTTACAAGATAAAAATCCATTTCTTAGATAAGACTATTAAAACTAAGAGTATTATTTATTTGGTTACCTATCGTAATTAAAGTAGGAGTACCTGCAAGATCAGGAGTAGGTTGAGTTTCTTCTACAGATAATACATAAGAAGTACCTTTCTCTAAATCTTTAGCTTGACCTCTAAAAGGACTTACTAAATAAGCTACCCAATAAGGCATATCTTCATTTGCAAATAAAACTGTATTAGGGTCTCCATCATTATCATCATTACCTGTAGTAGGTGCTTTCCATAATACATTAGCATTTCCATTAACAGGTACTTCTCCAGTGAATCCACTCAATCTTAAAATACTAGATCTTACAGAAGTTGCAGAAGCAGTATTACCAGCATCTCTAACTTTAGATATTTTTTTAAGGTTAAAATAAGTAGGATTCATATCTGGTAAACCAGAAGTAATGGTTTGTAATTGTGCAATAGAAGGAACATAATAATTTAAAGGTGTATCTAATTTAGGTCTAATAAGAACTATAAAACTACCATTATTAGGATAACTAAAATTATCTGTATCTCTAAGTATATAAGCTGGAACTGCTGTATAACCTGTAGTATTAGCTTTCTCAATAGTTACTTGAGAGCTATCTACAAATGTTTTAATTTTACCAATAACTATTAAGTTATTAGGATCTGCTCCATTATATAAGAATGCTCCTACATCATCTGCTGTAAATCCTGCTACATCAGTTATTAAACCTCCTGTAGATAATATTACATCATCACTATTAGCTCCTACAGATAAGTTAGCATCTAATACTCCACTTCCATTATTTCCTGTCATTCTAACAGGAACACTTAATTTACCTATATTAGTAATATTACTTAAATTTGAAGTAGGATAACCACTAATTTTATCTTCTTCACTAATATCTCCTCTTTCTGCTGCCCATCCAGAGTTTGCTCCAAAGAAAACTCTTTGAAATTTATTTATAATTGTTGAACCTCCAGCATTAAAATCAGGTAGTCTTATAACTACAATTTCATCTGTATCAAAAGTTGAATCTGCCATTTATTTATTATTTTTATTATTTATTATACGTTAGCAATTACATTTCTTAGAAGTACTACAAGCATCACAAAGAATCTTAATTTCTTTATATAATTCTTCAGAATTATATATATCTGCTAATAAGTTACTTTGATCTGTAGAAGTATATTGAATAGAGTAAATATTATCTTTATCTAAAAGTTTCTTCCAAGTTTCATATATAGGGATAAGTCTAAGTGCTTTTTGGTAAAGAACTTTATCCATCTTACATTCATCACATACATTATCTAAGAGTACTTTTTGTTGCAACTCTACTATACATTTTTCCAACTCACAAAAGTTAAATATATAAGCTGTTAAATCTTCACCATTAATAGTAGTAGTTAATTTAAATACTCCATCAGTTGTAGGATTAAATTCATCATAACTTAAGGATGGGGAAGTAGCACTTTCTAAAATTACATCTTTACTGTCATATATATTATAATTAATAGTAGATAATGTGTAATTATAAACTCTATATTTACCACAAGACATTCTTCTTATTTTCCAACTTCCACATATAGGAAAAGTAATTTCTTTAGTTACTGCTGTACTTTGATTTCTAACAGTTACTACAAATTTCATCATAGTTAATTTATTAGGAATCCACAAATTCTCATTATCTTGTGAAAATCTAATATCATTATCTACAACAGGTTCTGTTAATCCTACTATTGCTGTTCTTTCTAAAACATAAGAATTAGTATTACTATCAAAGTAATATAATTTATATTCTATTTCATCAGCATCTGCTATAGGTTCAACAGGTTCTATTTCTTCATGATTATTAACTTCTGTTATATTAGGTGCAAAATAAGATACTGTTCCTAATTCTTTACAAGTAATTGCAGGTAAAGTAAATCTAGGAATATAATCAAATATTTCAAAAGGTATTTCTGATGTGCTCTCAGAAGAAGAACCTGTAAATGTATATGTAACTCCATAATCTCCATAAGTATATTCCCATTGATAAGGTGTACCAGAAGTTACATTAACATTTAATACTATTTCTTCATCTGAGTTCTTAACTAAGATATTCATAATTCCTGCTCCTATACTACTAGATGCAGTAAATGTTATAACATAAGTTTGAGGTGTTTGTATTTCAGTATGTGTAATTGCCATTATATATTTTCTTTAATTTCTTCTTTATCTATATTTATTTCTTGTTTAGAAGCTGTAATTCTTCTTACACCTAACAAAGATGCTGAAGCTCCTACCATTAATCCTCCATAAGTAAAAATCTCACTATAAAAAGGCATACCAAAAAATGCTCCTATTATAGCAGTTATCATCATTAATCCACCTATTAATCCCCATATAAAAGACATTAATAAAGTTAATGAACTTTTACCACTAGGTCCATTTAATGATTCTGCTAATTTAAATTTACTTATATCCATTATTTATTTAATTTAAAATGTATTACCATTGCAAAAAATACTGTTCCTAAAAGAGCTACTAAAAACCAGAACTCATTAAAATCATAAAACTTATCTTTCTCACAATAAACTGGAGGACAAGCTTCTTTATATTTAGCTTTAAGTACAGTATCTTTAGGAGTAACTAAAAAGTGTAATCCTAATGAATCTTCTGTAACTTTTAATTTATAAAAATCTTCATCAAGTATTAATGAATCTCCTATACATTTCTTATCTCTAAATAATTTTATAATCTTATTAATATAAACAGTATCTTTAATTCTCTCAAATAAGAGTTTATTAATAGTTCTTATATTACCTGTATCAGTATATTGAATAGTAGTATCTCTTTTTATAATAGGATTATTAATTACAACTTCTCCTTTAACTGAATCTTGATCAGGTTTAAATTTAGGATAAGCAGCATATAACATAGCTAACTTCCTGTTATGCTTATCTATAGAACGTATAGCAACTTGTTCATCTGATCTTAAAAGATTACAAGAGTTTACAGTTAATAGTAAACTGTAAACTAAAATAGCGTGTTTAAAAAATTTCATAACTAATCTAAGCATTCAGGATGTACAAATTTAGCAAATTTCTTATGTCTCTTTCTAATCATAACTTCTCCTCCATTAGAATCATTTCCTACAGCAGTATTACCTTCTATACATTCAAAATGATTTTTATCAATCCATTTTACAAATATTCCAGCATGTTCTACATTACCATTTAAATCCCAATCAAAAAATACTATATCTCCTGGAGCTGGACTAAATGTAGTTCTTCTAGTTTTTCTAAAATAATTTAAAGCAAATCTAGTGCCTGCAAATCCTTTCTTATAGCCAATATTACCTAATGGAAACCCTGCTAAAGTAAAAACATAGCTTACAAAAGTAGCACACCAAGGGAAATTCTTCCCAGATACTTCTTTATCATAAAACCAAGTATTATATTTAACTTTATTAGAACCAGCAGGTAACTCTGTAGTTCCTACTTCTTCTAATGCTATTTCTACAACTTTAGATCCTTTCATAATTCTATTATACGTTAGTTACTATCTACCTGCTGCTTGAAAGTTCTCATATCTTTGTTCTGGATCAGAGTAAAAATTATCAAATGGATTTAATTTTGAGAGAGGTTGTCTAAATTTAAAATCTCCTTCTTCAAAATCTTGGTAATCTTTCTCATACTGTTCTAAAGTAATTACTTTAGTTAAAAGTTTATACATTTGTTCTACAGTTGAAGCTGCTGCAAAAGGTTTATCTACCATCCTTAATTGATCTGAAGTTCCTATAATAGGTAAATAAGCTGCTATATCTCCTCTTAATCTTCCTAATTGATAAACTGTTTCCCATTCTATAAATCTTTCTATTGCCCCATCTTCTTCATCATCTTCATCAGGAGTAATCATTGCGATAGCTATAATAGCTGTAGCCATAGATACAGCTTCAAATATACTTCTTTTAATACCTTCTCTTTCTACATCTGACCAATTATTCCAATTTAATAAATCTGTTTTGCCTTTATATAAAGCTTTAGCATTTTCAACTAAATATCCAGCAAAGCTTCTATAATATCCACTTTCTATCTTCCCACTTTCTAAATCTATTCTATATTGTTCTCCTTTAGTATCTTCTGACCATCCTTGAAACATACCACTCCATCTACTTCTATATGTAGGAATAACATATTTTCTAAACATTAAAAGTAATCTAAAGTAAGCTGAATCTGAGTGATAAAGTGGTTCTGCATAAGTACCTTGATTACTCTTATTCAACTCATGTAATGTAGGAATAAAATCTTTAGGGAGATCTTCTAACTTAAACAACCCATTCTCAGGAATTTGAATTCCATAAGCATCTAAGAGTGCTAAACAAGCTACTCCTTGTAACTCATATTCACCATAAGAATAAAGAGCAAAAGCATCTCCTACTGTTAATCTATTCTTAGAAAACATCTCTCTAAGATTATTTTTAAAGCTTCCTTGTACAGCATCTAATGAGAAGAGAATATTATCTAATTTTTCTTTATTGTTACTTAAGAGTTTAAAAAACTCCGAATAACCTTTTTTAAGATTTTTTTCATTAAAATTTCTACCACCAAATCCTTCTGCTAAGTTTTGATAATTACCTACAATAGCATTAGCTAATGCACCAAAAGGTTGTAAAGCCATTTTAGTCAAAGCTGTAAACTTACCTAAAGCATCTACAAACTTATCTAATGCAGTATTGCTAGCTTTAGTTTCTCCATAATATACTTGTTTAAGATATTGAGATATAGCATCCAATCTATTATTGGTTACTTTTTTAGTAACCACTTTCTTTTGAGTTTCATCAGTAGGTTTACTTTCTCCTAATACTTTCTCTATAGCATCTATAGTTCCATATATTTTATTCTTCTCATGATAATTCTCTACTTCTCCCATCCATGTAACTAATGAAGTTATTATATCTGTAGAAGCTTCACTTACATCTAAAGGTCTCATAAATCCTACAGGAATCAATTTAAAAGGAGTTCCATCTATATGAGTAGAAGTATATTGAGAAGTATTATCTTCCATCATATTA